>JAOUQU010286818.1:0-13138 GCA_028566735.1 Ammoglanis amapaensis
ATAATATGTTGTTACCCCCAGAGAGATATGATTGAGTTTAATTGATTAGTCCAGCATTCTCTCTTCCAACAGACTCTTCTGGTTGCTGATGATGGTGTGCATGTACATTACTTGTGGAGATGCTTAATCTTGGATCATTGTACTTCATTTAGTAAAGCTACATTCATATAAGAAGTAACAGAATCACACTGATGCACAATATTTCACATAACATACTAGTACGAGTTTCTTTACAACAAGTAAAGAATTTAATTATAAAAGAGAACTTGTGATAATTAACACCATAATAAAAGCAGTAATAATTGAATGTTTAATATTTATGTTTCCATTTTTTTGTACAGAATCAATGATATAAAAGCATTTTTTTACAAATATGTAAAAGCTAGCTCACATTCAGCACCTCAGGCTAAAAACTATTAATCTATACTCAGATACATGTGGACACTTTCAGAGTGGAATTGACAGTTATTCCACACTTGTGGATGTCAATGTTTAAAAGCACCTACAAGCCAAGCACTACATAAGTGGTTGTTCTTTGGTAATCTGTAATTAAATAAATGACTTTAAAAAGGCTGATCTTATTAAGTTTAATGGTACCATTGTATACACAAAGTGCATCGAGTTAAAAAAAACGTTTCGTGACACTAGTGACAAGATCCCTGCCCTGTTAAAACAGATGGAATATTGTATATCATGTTTTTATAATTCTAGGGGCAGACAACATATTACATGACTATAAAATGGCAGGAACAAAAATATATAATAATAAACGAAAAAGTATGTTAAATATTTAGAATGCAAAAAGGGTAGACAAGGGAGAAACAATCTGATCAATAACTTTTCCAAATGTTCCAAATGTTATTTGGAAAATGCTAAGTGAGAATGTTATTGATTTAAAAATTGTACATGCACATTTAGAGTTAGACGAGATGTCATGCAGGTAATACTGATTCAGTGATTAATTTGTTCAAAATATAAATTAAACGGTTGTTTAAGTAACCATACTAAAAGATTTTTGTCATTTCTAGTATGCAACTTAATGAATCTTTCAGTTCTTTGCTTAAATGTCTATAATCATGTCTATTTAAATTCTTAAAATTGAAATATCATGGACCACTGAATTATGTAATTTAAATTATTAAAAAATCAGAATATCATAATAGTATTCGGCCAGTGGTGTGTCCCACCATGACCCTAAATGATTAACCGGTTATTAAATTCATGTAATTAAATTAACCTGCTAAACTTAGATAATGGATGGAAAATCATAATATGCCAGTAAAAGATCATATTAGAGTTATTGCTGGTTCGATTCAGAGAGTCAACAGGTCATGACTGAATTGCCCTGGAGCCATTCAGCTGCTCCCTCGGCGCCATGGCTTGGGCTGCCCACCATATGTTCACTACTTCAAATAGAACAACTATTCGAAAATGGATTTTAACTATTGTTGATAACCTACTTCTAAAAAAGTATAGCGGCTGCAAAATTCTGTCAGGTCTGCTAGAGTTCGCTTATGTGAATGATAAGAATGATGAATCAATGGTTTAATTCAACAAACTTTCTTTCCCATTCAAGACTTGAGGTAAGGACACAGAAAAAACCCTATCTGAGAGTCCAACCTTTGTGTTCAAGTGTGTGTATGTGTTTGTGCGGAAGTGTTGGAGCAGGATAACACTGGCAAAGATCCCAGACCTGTGCCCATTGAAGTGTATGATTGAAAGAGATGGTAGTCCCAGGTCCTTGGATAGTTTTGTTAAGTTTTGTAACAGGCACTCTGCCAACCTTCTGTTTTCTAATCAGATGTAATATTGTGTTCATTCATAAACAATCCCTACATGTATCTTAATCTTAGTTTATGAGGGAATGAGAGAAAAAACACAAAAAAGAAAACGCTCTGCTATATCATCATCAAGGAGTGAAAGTAATGAGGCAACTTTTTACCTCCAAAAGAGTTTCAGTGAAGAATCATTAGAGGGATCATGAAATAGAATTCTTCCATATACCTAAATGGAATGTCAACTATAATGTTAATAAACAAATGAATCTAGATTTTAGACTGTACTTTAACCCTTAACATACCAAGGTCATGGAGTCAATGTGTTTTTTGTCTACTTTGTACCTACTTTTGAGGGTTTATGAAACTATAGATCCTTATTACAGATCATGTGCTACAGTTCTTTTCACATCTGGCAGTTGTGCTCGTCTTCCTGTGACAGTTGTGCTGGTCTTCGTGCATGCCTTACAACCCTAGCTGCAGCTGCAGACTGTGTTCACCTTTTTGTTGTTGCTTCTTGGACAATAAGAACATATTCCTCTCTTGTGGCTCTTGTGTTGTCCTGAAGTTGATGGTCTGCTTTGGTCTGTACTGTTGTGAGCATACCAAGCGGGGTCCCTCCGGTACTACACCACAAGACTAAAAATAAGAACAGTCTGAACAGCTTTGTGTGTAGTTTAGGCAAAGCTAGAAAGCCTTCAGTGGAAAATCACAGGGACCAGGGTAACAAGCCTTAAGGAGTGAGTCGGGGGCATAGAAGGAAGCATGATAACCTTAAAAATAACCTTTAATTTAATGCAAGCTGCAATCAGAAGCAACTTTGCAACATGTGCCTGTCTGAGTTGGTTAAAAACCAGACATGCCGCAGTGTTCGGAACCATCTGTAAAAGCTTTATTGCACCGGCCAACCAGTTCGAACAGCATTGCAGCAGTCAAGGCGAGAGATGGCCGACAGTTGGGTAGCTTTCTCAAAAGGTCAAATCTAAAGCAGTTCCTATATGCAATACATTTCAGTAGTCAAAACTTCAGTGACTGCTAATGTAACACTTTTACACATGCGAATATTTTTTTTTTGTGGAGTATAAGTACACATACACACACAGTGACAAAGACGAACAGATATTACTGTGCTCTTGTGCTGAACGTGTGAATAAGACAAATAGCATCAATGCAAAAAAACAAGGACCGACACACTACAATGAAGCAGTCTACCTAAAACAACAGTTCAGTGAGCCCTACTGCAAACGGGACTCTGCACAGCACCTCTGCTAACAAGGCTTAATTTAATCCTATTTGAATATGAATCCATTGTTGTAGATCTTGTACACCCATACATGCTGGCACACAAACATATGTGGTGGTGATAGATAAATATACTGACCATAGCTAATTATTCCAAGTGATGCAGAACTACTATGACTCTGACAAGGTCAGAGACAGAACAGTTGGTAAAAAACATCTTATGAATTTCATTTTTGGGTAATTATGTATATACATATATGCTTGACTATGCTTTTACATCACATAAAGCTAAAATAATCGCTGTCCAATTACTTACAGACTATGGCATGTAATCACAATCTCTATATACAGTCCTTTAAAATTCTGAAATAAAACCATTAATGACAAGTTTTAATGAAGCAGAGCACAAAACAAGAAACTGAAAGAAGCAATAATGGCAACTGCCAGATCAGATTAGCTCACCAGTTTAGTTAATTAGTTGAAATAAAAAGTTAGTAAAACAATGCATGAGATGGGGTGACTATCAAAAAGCCCTAAAAGACTACCACAATCATACTGTAATGAAGAAAGATGGAGTTTTTTATCCCAAACAAAAACACCTATCGGTTGAATTGTACACTAAAGTTCATGTGCAAGCTTCTCACCACAAATAATTAAAGTTAATGCAGCGAATCCTCCCATTGGCCACAGAGCAGAAGTGCCCAATATGTCATATGTGACCCACCAATAAATTTCACAATACACGCAAAATAATCTCGCCTCAAATAGGTCAACGTGATTGACTTGAATGTAAAAACGGCACGGTCAACCCTAAAAAGTAGATCACAAAGACCCGTTGACTGAAATAATAGATCTAAAGCCAAAAAAAAACATCATGATATCTTTTACCAAAGTATGCCACACATATATATGACCATGATGTTCATTGTAGGAACTTCAGGGGTGGATAAAGGTAAGTATAAGCCAGGAGTCGGCAACACACAGCTCTTCAGCCTGTGTTGTGGCTGACTAAGAAGAGTCATAACACTGCATGCCTTTAGACTGTGGTAAGAAACCAAAGCTCCTAAAACACACACAGTCGCAAAAAGAACACCCCAAAAACCTTGATTACTCCACCTGGGAACTGGACCAAAGACACTCTTCTTTTTATTCCTCATAAACACTTCTATTTATTGAGAGTCCTTTATTGGTTTAGAAGTACTTGGTTCATAGATACTTTCCGATTAAAGCTGATAGACAAAGAATAAATCCTTCAGGTCTAAAAAACAGCACCAACACTAATCGGGCTCCTGAATGGAAACCTCCACAGCCTGGTAATAATTATAAACTATTAGTTTCTACTAGCAAATACTTGATGCACACAAAACAGCAGGGTTAGGAAAAGATTTAGTTAGCAGATGGGAAAGCCCTGCAGCGCAGCAGCCCAAGAAAGAAACCCAAACAGCTATGTTGGATACACACTGCCATGTTAATTCAAGCAATTTATTACCAAACCACAATCAGTTATTCTGATGATCGGTTTTGAACGATGTCAGCAGATTTAAGTAATCTGGACAGAAGCTGCCAATTCTCATCAGTTAATCAGTATCCATATTTAGGAACAATGCTTTCAAATATTTATATTTTCAGCATTTAGCAGAAACCTTTATGCAAAATTACAAATAAAACAGAACATTTGGGAGTGATTGCGGATTAAGGGAATGACTCAGGAGCCCAACGGTGGCATCTTGATGGTAGTGAAGCTTGAATCAGTGACCTTCTAATATTTAGTACCTTAGTCACTAAGCCAGCACTGCCTTGATAAAATATGTGGCCCATATTCATAAGCTTAAATATTTACCCCAACACACAATTTCCTAAAGTGTCCAGTAAAGGGGCTTGACCTTTGATCAACAATAATCAATACAAATTGTTCCATATCGGTGATGCATTATAAATGAATCGATATTTACTTTAACGAGCAGGAAGCAAAAAGACCCATACATTATCTTTGAGATCTGAGTTTTGTAGCTACATCAGAAATAATTGTTTAAAATACGTAGGAACAAATAAAAACAGATGAATATAATAAAATTTGTTACAAAGTAAAATGAAACTCTTAAGTTAAGGACTGAGTGCATTGGTACATCACTACCTTTCCATAAAATAAAAGGTTTGAACCAATAGCATTTCGATTACTTGTCTGTTCAACATGTTACATGGCAGAGATTTTGAAGAATGTTTTGATAATTGGCGAGGTCACAATCCAAGCTGTGAATACTGAGCACTAACTGTATGATATTAACTATCCTTATAAAACCATTATCATTCTCGACTGAGGAAGAGCCAAGATAACAACCCCCTCCCGTCCATAAAGCTCAGAGCAATTTGATCCGTTCAAACTGCAGGGTACCTCCAGCAATTTCTAATAATTAGCACACTGGCCAATTTGTCTCTGCGACATCCAAACTAATGGTACTACTTCAACTCGACGTCATTACCGAGGAAATGCTGCCTAATGTGTTTATTTCTAGCGTGCTAGACCAGGGAAGAAATAAAAGGTAATCCAGGCCCAGAGCTACACAATTAGCCACATGGGAGTAAGGTTGAATTCCAGTGTAGACTGTAACAAAGCGAATAATCATGCTAGTGACTAGTGAAAATTACACGAAGAGAACAGAGACATTTGTGATAATTATGCAACACTTGGCAACCCAAGCATCGGCTAAAAATAGTACACTTTAACACGACATTGTGAAAATAGCTTATTCCTAACAAGAATTTGAACTTAATTTGATTTATTTGTAAATAAAAAACAATTAATTGATATTTTTACTTCATGGTTCAGATTTTTTTTTATTTTACAACAGAAAAGTCAATAAAGATTAGCCATGCTTCCCCCACCTACTGTTATTCATGCTGCTTATATGATATAAATTTTTAAATCAACAAATAAACCAGCATACCAAACGAGAACCTACTTGCAACTTTCACATTCATCTTAAGTACTCCATTATGATAAATTTTGTGTTGGTCTCATTTTTGCTGCTACATACACAACAAAGAGTGCTGCACTTTGTATTTTATAACAGTTTCTTTTCTAAACTACTTTGTAATTAACACAGTAAGTTGTGAGTATATCATTTAAGCAAACTGTTCAGTTGTAGCCAAAAGTGTTGACAATGACACTTTTTTGTTGGCCACGAACATAAAATTTACAGTTTATAGACTTCAATAATCCTTCAGAATGCTGGATGTCAGCTTCAGAAAAATCTTGAATTCTTGCCCAATCAGTGCTTTGAGTTGATCACAGTTGCTGGGTTTCGGTTATGGTGAAGTGTAAGCAGTGGCTACACACACAACCAAAAATATTTTTGCTAATTCCATTACAAATGGTATTAGGCCGGAATAAAATGCATCACAAAAAAAGATTTGGGGGCAGCCATGGCCTGGTGGGTAGAAAACAGGCCTTAAATCGATAGATCATTACTGAAGTGTCCTTGAGCGCTATGGTCAGGGCTGCTCACCGTGTCAGGCACATGTGCTCACTGCTGCTAGTTTTAATTTCACTAGTGTGTAAATGTGTGTTTCACCACACGGATTCGGTTAAACGCAAATAAATAACAAATGAACAAAATGCACAGGGGTAAAACAGTATTCAAAATTTTTAGATTCTAACAGATATTTCCAGACTGTGATTGACTGGTATCCCATTGGGGGGGGGGGGGGGTGCTATACTGTGCTCAGAAAGGTACAGCACATGATGACCCCAGTTGATTCAATACCATGTCATCTGCTCTTTTCCATTACTGCTGATCAGCTCGTTTTGCATGTTCATTTTTTCAGAAGTGTTTTTTTTTCTCTCGTCGGTACAAGAATAAAAAACGAACTCCCCTCTTTGCAGTGACAACCGAGTGAGGCTGAAAATCACTCCAATCAGTTTATCTGGGATAAGTGCACCGCATACAGACATTCGCTAATGGTTTAAAGGGCATTTGCGCTTCCCGGCTGACTGATACACAGCTAAGGGGCAAAGTGTGAAGATGGACTGGTTTAATTTGAGCAAAGAAACCCAGTCTTGCGCTAATAACTGCTTTCCACTTCTCTCACTGCCACACTGGGAGTGGTTCCGTTACTGCCAAAACCGGCGCGCAAAACCGGCTGCTCGTCAAGTATCAAATAAGGTCGCACAGATGTGTACGAAGCTGACACTAATAGCTGAGAGATTGACATGTCTTGACAATAAACCGGTCCATACTTATTTCCCCAGAGAGCACTCAAAGCGAGGCCTGGATGATCATGAAGCAATTTTTAGACACTTCTACTCCAGCTGGTCGAGAACAACTCGGACGGACAGATCAATACAGTGTTCAACACGAGCAACTAAAAATGTTGCAAAATGATGTACTGATGTTGGACTAGCCACAACAGATGAAAAGGCTAAAGAAGTTTTGATTTATTTAAGCAATAACGATGGGTTATGCTAGGCTGCACTAATTATTATAGAGACAAACAGTAGGCTTAGATGGAATGTATACACTCTGGAGTCACCTTAGGATGACCATCATTTACTGTCTAGAGTAACCACTGTGGGCAGCACAGACAACGGCTAGACGGACTAAGAGAGACTCAATAATGTTCTGGTAGGTTGTCAGCGGTAATTGGAGCCATGCTGACTGCAGTTCCATAGCTGCTAAGGCTAAAGGCTATGTAGGGAATGCACACAGAGAGTGCTAAATTGGGTTCAAGTCTGAGAAATTTACTTACAAGATGTTGCATAACCTCCTTACAATAAGAAAACTACTACTAACGTAACTCAATTGACTATCACATGTTCATGATAGGTCATGCTTACTGGTAAATTCAGTTAAACTGTGTATAATGTATTTAATCTTATTTATACAGTATAAACTATTTGCATACACACTAAAAACTCCGCATTTACATTTGCATACACACTGAAAACTATCCTCTACCATGTATGAGCCTTGTTGGCTTCCACTTCTGTCTGTGCTTTTTACTTTTATATGCATGTACGTTAACTTTTGTACTCCAACTTTGGAAAATAAACTGAGTGTCTGGTCAGTTTCTGCTTTCATGACATGCTGGTATTTTCATTGGAATATGAATCGATATGTAAATTTGTACAGCATAAGCATTACTTTATTGATCCCAGAGGGAAATTGCAAATGTTACAGTCGCTCCATAAAATTAGACACTACAATAAGAAAGAAAGAAGAAATAAAAATAAAGAAAAATGAGTATAAAATGTATGCAGAAAAATAATTTTTTAAAATCTATTTATATATCTCTGTATCTAAATATATACAAAGTCGTGTGGTGACCCAGCTTCTGATTATAAGTGGCTTACACATGAATTATTGCATACAAGCAGGGTCGCACCGGATGGTACTTTTTTGATATCCTGCCGGAATCGGAAAGCACCGGATGTCTGAAGCACGGAACCAGAGAATTGGTGCTCATGTGCTAATACGCAGCACCGGGTTCCCTAAAGAAAAACGTTGCTTATATATTATATTACATGACAAATTAAATTAATGTTATATCTTTAGTCAAGTCAACTTTATTTATATAGCACTTTTTACAATAGACATTGTCTCAAAGCAACTTTACAAAAAACAGGGCCAACAGAAACAGAAACCCCTGTTGAGCAAGCCGAGGGCGACTGTGGCAAGGAAAAACTCCCTGAAATATACTGGAAAAAACCTTAAGAGGAACCAAACTCAACAGGGCCCATCCCTCTTGGGTAGTCCTTGCATGGAGCAATATTGGAAATGTAGTCTCGACTTCAGTCCTTAGCGGGTAAACAGGTTTCCATCAGAAAAACCAGGAAGAAACCCAGAGACCCAGGCCTTAGCCCAGTCTCTTTCTCTCTCTCTGTGTTATAACCTAACCTATGTTTCTAATCATTCTGTATGGCACACAATCATCAAGCATTGTTTTAGTACAAGCAACCACATTTCTTTCACATGTTAAAAGTGTTGTTATCTCGGTCACTTTTACATCTTCATACCGCACACTTTATCACCCTGACAAAAAATATCAATGACAAACTGGATTATAATTTAATCCAGTGAAAAATAAAGGTTTAGTGTAAACGCGAGTGAAAAGAAAAGCATGTAGTCTCACAGCTTCTGTCAGAGCAGCAGACCTGTAGTACTCAGACATGCCTACAGGTCCAAAGAGGAATAAATGCTTGTACATGCATGTAAAAACTAAATATTTAGGTGTTTCATTGGTGCAACAGCTTGTTTAATGTTTGGATAGATGGATCGTTACATCACTCATCAGTAAAACCTTCCAGCTAATCATCAGAATATTTAGAAGCATATAAATATAAAAGTTCAATTGATTTATATTTCCTACTGGAATAATCGAAGAAAATATTGGTGTAAAGATGTGGCGACAACTCATAATGATGAATGAACATTTTCTGTTTGAACAACGGTGCTAGATTTTACGAATGCTTATACTGTTTCCATTTAAATCAGAATTTAAAAAAAAAGGATTTGAAATGTGCAGTGCGAAATGGATTTAGCTGTCTAACCAGCAAGTGTCACAGTGAGTCACAGTGGAGGTATAAAAGTACTGACACCTCTGGGCTGATCCTACAACCTACATGTCTCATTTCATTTCATTAAAGGAAAGCATGACTCCAATTAGATTATGGTGAAATCATTACAGCTTTTTTCACAAACTCTCCCAGCCTGTAATGTGAATGATCGATCAATGTCATCAATACAGACATGATCGAGTACAGGCGAGCCTGCATTATTAGTTTATCTGGAATGTGTTTGTCTCTAATTACAACTCAATGTCTCACAACTTAAAAAAATAAAAAATAAAAATAAATTAAAAAAAGCATATAAAGCTGTTTAAAAATATTAGTCAAAAAACCAGCCTATTAGGGACAAGACACCATGGGATCATTTGTTCAGAATATTTAATTATGAAAACACTTTATTATAAGAACATAAAGTAAATGCTTTACTAATGACTCACACCATAAAACAACTTCACTTAATATATTGGTTGATCTAGTCCATAACTAGTTAAACTTAGCCAAATATGTAGTTTTATAGTTAATCTTATATATTGAAATAAAATGTGTGTATCCAACCGTCTTCACAGGAGCAATTTGACCATCTATTTAAAAGTAACTGCTCTGCTCGATCTCTGCTTGGGAAGTGTCCCTAGAAAGTGTCTTTAGTATTCGCTGTAAAGCAAGTGTGGTGTGTAGTGTGTTTTAGGAGCTACTCAAGAACTTGCAGATGACTAGGTGGTTTTTCTCCTACAAACTACAATGAGCTGAAAAAATCTACAGTAACCTTATAATGAATGGTTTAATAATTTAAACCAGTATGAAACTAATTCATTAACTAAACAGGTTTTAACTATTGTGTCTTTAATGTCATTTGCAGACAAAGATATATCTATGTCCATGTACTAAATCCGGACTATAAGCTAAGACACAACCAATTACGACTCCTCTCACCAGGGCTAGCACTGCCCTAGGTGCATCTATATGTTCCACTCTATTAATGTTAATGTCATTGCCATGCTGAGCATGTTCCATCACCCAGATAAAATGCTGAGTGGAGATCCTGTAGTAGTTGCTATTGATTAATAAATGAGGTGGGTGATTGTAACTGCACAAAGTTTATCTGTATGATAGTTGCGGATCACGTTCAGCATTAGCAGCACTACTGCTCACAGAGACACTGCAATTCAACAGTGTGCAATAGAAGAAAGGTTTCCCCAAAACTCAATAATTCTAAATAATTCTATCTAAACATTATTTATTTGAATAGCTCATTTTGTTTTAATTGCCACGTGTTACATTTAGTACTGTCAGGAATGCTACATAGTATAGTTTTACTAAGAGCTTTGACAATAAATGAGACGGTAAACGTGTGTTTCTAATAAAGTGAATAGTGACTGTAAAAGGAAAGTGGAAGCATAGAGCTTTATGTTATCAATCGAAAACGGTTTCAATCAAGGCTCTATAATTTAGCTACAATGATATAAACATAAAGATATAAAGATACATGAGTTATATGTAACAATTTGAATCGATTTTAGATCAATTAATTTATTAGTTTACACAAAAACAAAAAGCAACATTGTTTTGCATAGTATTTCTTCTTCAGAAATGAAGACATTCCTCATGTAGAGAGACATTTAGCAGAGGTCTTTATACAAAGCGACATTACATTACAGTTACAATATACCATCTGAGCAATGAAGATTAAAAGCCTTGCTCAAGGGCCCAACAATGGCAACCTAGCAGTGTTGGAGTATCATTCAGATTACAAGTTATGTACCCTAACCACTAGAATACAGCTGGCCCAACAGATACTCACATACAGTATTTTATTATTTTTATCATTTCCTTACATAGTGCATTTATTTTGGTATATACCCCTACTGGTTATAATGGTATACTGATAAATTTTAACCATGATGCTTTTTACAAACAGTGGAATTAATCATCCACATTTAACCCAATTCATGCAGTGAAACACACATATACACACACTAGAGGGTAGTGGTGAGCAGACGTGGCTGCGGTAGTGGGCAGCCCAAGCCATGGCACCCGGGGGCAGTTAGTGGTTCGGTGCCTTGCTCAAGCTCACTTTAGTTGTGACCAGTTAACTCGTGGAATCAAAACGCCAACCTTCCAATCACAAACCCAGTTTTCTCACCACCAGGCCACGGCTGCCCAGTAATATGATGGTTAAAATCTAATAAGAGGTTAAAATAACTCTGTGAACATTTGTATCCATTCATTCCAGGCCACTAGCTAAGATCATCTCTTTAAGAACTTCTCAAAACTTGAACTAGTTTCCAAACACCATACTGTAGTTTGAAATATGCAAAGTAGATCTGACTGCTAGTTATGCAGGTCATGAATATGTGTGACTAAAACACCAGTACTCATTTAGAAGTGTGGCATGCATTTTTGGAAATATCATGTTGGTAATGCTGACAGGCTACAAAGAGATGGTATTAATCAGAGAAGTAGCATTCACTGGCAGACAGCGAGAGTAAATGATGCCATCTGCAATGTTTTATGCAAAGCTGAGGACCTGGAAAAAAACTTTTCCCATTTTTAAACCAGCAGCCTTCTGACTCCTACGCTGCTTGTCATCACTGTCAAGGAGGCAGCACCTTATTTTGGACCTAATGGCTCACTAACTGCGAGACAAATCACGCCTACTTGTAACAAGGATGCCATTGGAAATCGATATGAGGCTCTCATGCTTAACTGCTCATCCCTTCCCCTCCATCCACACACCCACTCAGAAAACAATGACCTGAGACGGTAATGACGCCCCTGCTGAGGGAAGTACAGTCAGCAAACTGTGGTAAATAAAAAGCCATCGCGCCAACGACTGTGGCTCAACTGATCACACACACGCATCTGATATCATTTTAAACAATATGTACTATGATAAATATAAAGCCAAATCTTCAAAAATTGGACACTAGGAGAAAATTGGACACCAGTTTTCTTTTTTTACTCCGGGGAGGCCCTGTAAAATTAGTTTTTTTTGTTTGTGTTAACAGAACAGAATAGAACAGGATGTTATATTTGTTGTACATGGGAGGAGAGTAAAATTAATTTTCTCACATATCTCAGCTTGTTTGGCATGCTTAAGCGCCCAACATGGGCTGTTTGATGCTTAAGAGCCCAACAACAGCCCAACAATCCAAAGCTGTACCCACACCGTCCTATAATGCATGGTGTCGGATTATCGGGGGTAAACTAGATCCAACCTGACCCTGAAAATAATGTGGTCATTAAGAGCTTTCCCCCCAGACCATAACCTTGCTGAACTCTCTGTAAACTTTCATTATTTATCTGCACTTCACATACCAAACTTATTCTGCACATGTCACTATTGCACCATTTGCATTACTTGCACAATACTGTATATACTATACATATCTTCTATAGGTTATATAATCTGACATATCCTCACCTGTTACATACAGTGGGGAGAACAAGTATTTGATACACTGCTGATTTTTAATGTTTTGCCACTTGCAAAGCATGTAGAAGACTGTAATTTTTATCATAGGTACTCTTCAACTGTGAGTGATGGAATCTAAAACAA
>JAOUQU010286925.1:0-13138 GCA_028566735.1 Ammoglanis amapaensis
TGTTGCATCATAACATGTTGTGTTATAAATGTGCAGCTAGATTTAAAGTTTCTGTTACAACTGAAAATTTATCGGTCCCTCAAATAAGCAGCACCGCAGTTTTTTATACGGTATATATTATATTATATATTTTTTTAAATAGCTTGTATGCAAGTTGTTAATATAATTATATTTTTTATATATTAACTATTATACTAGAGCTATTCACACAATAGATGGTTGAAACATTTATTTGCTTTTTGTTTCTTGTTGTGAAATTAGCAGCGTTTCTGGTTTGTAATGATGTAACATCTCGTAGTAATAGGTCAAGTTTTTTTACTAATGCTTTTTAAAACAATATCTAAAGCTTTAAGTGTTTTCAGAACCCCAGTGGCCTCAATTATTTTTAAATGGAAGAAACATGACACAACCTTGAACCTTCCTCAATTTGGCAATCTGGCCAATTCAGCATCCATCCAAGAATGACCTTGGTTAAGAAGGTAGGAAACAACCAACTGATCTTGCTGAATGTGCTCCAAAAGTTCTGTGCAGAGAATGAAGAATCTGATAGATAAACAACCATTTCTGTAGCGCTTACAGTGGTAAGTAGTATTGCACAGGACTAACAACATTATATACTTGAGTCCAGCAGACTGATGGTACTGTTGCCTTCATCTACGTAAATAGTTAAAGGATGCTGAACCAATTAGCCTGGAGCTTAGTGTTGTATTCTCTTAAATACACAGATCAAGCATAACATTATGACCACTTTACATTTATTGTGTTGGTTCTTATTTTGCAGTGCTGTTAATAATGTTCTATTATATGCAGCAGTAACTTCTTCTACAGTAGCTCGTCTCAAAGAGTCACAAAGCCTATTGCCACATAAACACTGTTTTATCCTCGGACCACTTTTATTAGATATTTACCAGACCAGAAACACCCCACAAGAGTTGTACGACGTTATTCTGTGAAAAATGTACGACGTTATTCTGTGTGTATTAGCTAAATAAGACTGTTAAGTACTACACAATTTAATGCTATTAAATAAATAGTAATCTAATTTTCATGGCATAAAATATTTTACTTTTCACACGATTCCCACATAAGAATTAATTAACTTTATTATTATTTTGCTCTTTTTTATACTATATACCAGAATTTCTGAATATTAAAAGAAGAAAAAATAAGTGTTAAATATCTGATTGACATTTGGAGTTAATGGAAAGTCATTTAAATTACATTTCAGGATTCAAAACTGCCGTTACAACAGAAGCCCAATTTTACTTTTACTTCACTTTTCATTTTTTTTCATGTAATTCAGATATCAGATCTTTTTCATAACCTCCATGATTCTGTCACACCAAGGCCTCAGGCTATTAACCTCCTGTCTACACATACTAATACGATGCTTCTGCAGCTTTCTACAAACTTTCATACATCAGCCCCTGCACAAGCCGGGTTTAGACAGCTTAGATGAAGGGAGAAAAGGGTTCGAGTACTTTTGTAAGTGTTGCTATGCACGGAATAATAATAATAATAAAAAAACAACAATAGAAATTTGTTATCAACCAGCAAGCTTTCCATTTGTGGAACATCTGTAACATTCACAGTCTAACAGTTTTATTAATGTAATGTATAATTAACACCAGACTCTATTTAAATGTATTTGTTTGAAAGAATTCTTGCGTATGTTGTTTACGGTCTTTCTTTTTCGTTCTCTTTTGTCTCTGGATCTTAATGAGACAGACCACATTAATTTATGGATTTATACACATTTTGGCCAAATTTAGGTATTGATATTTTAATAAAAGCAAGATTTTCAGCTTTCTGAAAATATCAATAAATCAATTTGGCTATAACGTGACTTAATCCGTGATTTGCTGTGACAGGTCTCAATACCATTTAAGGCACTGAGGAATTTTGGATCGCCTACTTCTCAGCAGCACACACAGGATGCCATGAAATGCTGTGTAAAGAGGAACGGTGTTCCCCACACCCAAACTGCTCAGACTCCGGTCACGCCCCCTCCAGTCGTCACACCCTGACGAGGCGCACCCGAGGGCAATTGTCAAGGACTACTGTAATATGTATATAAGCCTGGGCAAATGTATATAAGTCCCCTAGGCACGGGGCCACATCATTGTTTCTGTTTCCGATGTTTTAGTTTGTGTTCTGTTCAGCTCTGTTTCTGTTATTAAAACTTTGGTTTTGTAGTGGTAGTAGTCCACTGAGTCCGTCTCCTGGTGTGTGTGAGTGGGTGTGTCGTGGCTTTTTAAGCCTCTGCAATACCATCCAACAAATTCCTAACAGAGACTAAGTTTTCTAGTGAGTGTAGAGTGGAAGGTCAGGTTCTTTTTGTGTAGTTTTTATGTCTTTTATGTGTCTCTGTAAGTTTCCTCTAACATTTCAAATACATGTAAGTGAACTGAATTGATAATCTTTTTGTAACCATTAATGACCGTTTCTGTCATGAATGCAACTGTCCTGTTGTGTGTGTGTGTGTGTGTGTGTGTGTGTGTGTGTGTGTGTGTGTGTGTGTGTGTACTCATGCACGATCTGGCTCATGTGTTTGTGCATTTGAGTTTCCTTCTTGGCTGCTATACATCGTCGAAACAAACGAGTGAGTGGATGCCATCTTTCTTGAGAGATCTTGATCATCTGTAGTCTTTGGTTATCTGTAACCACAAGACTGTCCAGTCCTCCCTCTACAATATATAAACTACCGGACAGTTTATGGAAGCAAATATAGCAGATTTAGCAGATACTAAACAACTTGCAGTACAGTAACACTATCCTGTCCAAACAATTGAGTGTTAAGGTTCTTGCTCAAGGGTCCAAAAGTGACCTTTTGAATACTAGTCCGGCAAATCCTAATATACCAACATTTCTTTTATCCACCAGTCTATCCAAGCTTGATCACACCATTGTTGCACAATGAAATGTTTTCTGAAGCTGTCAAGGTTCAATATAAACAATTAGCTTCTATATAACGGTAAATCAGGATCTGAAAGCACTTGTTCCTATATATTTTTCAAGTCACAAACTTGGCACATATATATTCAGCCTTCAGGGCTCAATGGAGACAAGTATTAATATTTTTTGTACTAGCACTTAGGTAATTAAATTTTATTTATCTGGCTGTTTAAATGGCTTTTGTTCTGATCATCTCATTTGGAACATTTATATTATGTGGTTTCCTCACAGCAAGATTGTCCTGGGTTTACAGTTACATTTTCTGCATTTATCAGACAATTCTATTTACATATTAGTAAACATGAGCATACTATAACTAAAGAAGACTATATTTTAAAATGCTTATGTTAGCTTAAGTGTTTGGTAAAGTGTTTTTAGTCTCTATTTGAAGACAGAAAGTTGTGACAGATAATGGAAGCTTATTTCACCAATTAGGAGCGAGTACATACTTGTGTGTCTTGATGCTTGTCTTCCTTGAGGTCTGGTTGGAGGGTCAAGCATAGCGAGGCTAGAGGATCTGAGGTTGTGTGGTATGATGCAGGGTTTGATTAGACTCTGGAGGCACCCTGGAGCTGTTCCAGTTTTAGCTTTGTAAGCCAGCATCAGAGTTTTGAATTAGATTCGTGCAGGAATTCGGGTTTGTGGAGGGGTCAGACATGTAAAGTATGTTACAGGTGATTATTACAAACACTAGCAACGATGTTTGATCCTTCAGTCTAGTAATCTTGTTGAAAGATTCACTGTTTCCGCAACACTCAGTTATCAGGCATAAAGCAGCCAGACATCTGTGATATAGTAACACATAAAAGAACTGATGTCCAAGCTACAGAGGCATTAAAATGACATCTGCATTTAGGTGTAAAAATGTTAGTGATGATGCTGAACACAGAATCATTAAATGCCTGTAAATTCAGGTTTACGGCATTTTTAGCATTTTATTGTAGCACGCTACGGCAGAAATATTTAACCGTATGTTTGTTTATTAAATATAAATATCACTGACATATTGTCTTTAAAAAGTTATCAAAAAGTTTTCTCAAGGTAGAACAGTGAAAGGGTCATTGACCTAGAGAATGGAGCAATATGTAAAAATAATTACATATTGCTAGCATATTTAAATGAACCGCTGCTTCAGGCATGTTTTGTTTACACTGAGGCGTGCAGGAAATAGTTTCACTTATGTTTTATTATTTTCTATTTTACAGTCTAGTTGAATTTTCTAAAAGGCCAAGCTGGAAACCCTGGAGCTAGGAAAGCATCACAAATGGTTTGTTGAAATATCAAATCAAGCATGAATGCTAGTTTAAATGGTTCAATAATCAAACTTGAAGACTGTGATATGTTCATTTGTGCACGTTGGTGTGTTTTATTTAGATGCTGTGCCTCCACGCCAACCAGGAATCAACGAATGGGTTCAGAAGGGTCATGTATATTTCTACATCGCAAATTGTTCTTGTATTTCTTCTAGCCCAAGTTGTGTATGCAATGTAACTGTTTTTATTGTTATTTCAAGAACGTTTCTGAATTCCACTTGTTGGTAGAAATTAGCGCTATGTTAACATCTTAGCTAATTCTTCTAAATAATCTAGAAATGATGCCGGACTTTTGACATGAGATGGTTAAACTTCATTGATGCAATTCAATCCTAATGCTCCACATCCAACGAATCTATTAACACTAATCTTTAATATAAGAGAGCAACATAATGAAACTAAACTGATTTCTGGTAAAAAATAGGTAATGGCTAGGAGGAGGTATGAAGAAAAAGTAAGTAATATAGATAATTTATAAGAAACAAAATTATTTTAAAATGGACAAAATTAGATGTATGGTGTGATGCAGGATATAAATAAATTATTTTTGGCTGGCTGCCCCTTAAGAGATCACTACAGCTTTAATAATGTGGAATAGTTTTGTTTATGCCGGATGCCCTTTCTAAAACATTTTTTTTCCTATCTAGTGACAGAAAGACTCAGACATAAACTCGATTTTAGAATAACAAATTCAATTTCTTTTTATTTTAGAAAAATGGATGCTGGGTGTACCACTCTAAAGATAAGAATGACCATCCAGACTATTATCAGCAAACAGTGCAAACTAATATTTGTTTTAGTACAGAAGTGCATCAGTGCCCACAGTTTTGTGTGCTTAGATACCACTGAGACGTACGCTGCAATCAAATCAATTTCTTTTTCTAGGAAAGTCCTTGATCGTTTTAGTCAATCAGTGTCATTCAGCATATTGAATGTTCTACAAAAATGCAGCTTTAAAGACAGTGTGCATCCACCTGCTGCCATATTGCAATATGAGTTCATAACTGCATAGACATTATATGATTTTGCATTTGTGTTCACATTATGATCTTATCACTGCATGAGACACAGTATGATCTCATTGTTACTGGAGCCATATTCCAACCTTAAATATACATAAATCACATGACCACAAAACAGCACAGGACACATTATGACCTCATTTTTACACGTTGCATGAGCCACATTATTACTTTATAGCTGCATGAGCCACATTATTACTTTATAGCTGCATGAGCCGCATTATTACTTTATAGCTGCATGAGCCACATTTTTACTTTATAGCTGCATGAGCCGCATTATTACTTTATAGCTGCATGAACCACATTATTACTTTATAGCTGCATGAACCACATTATTACTGTATAGCTGCATGAGCCACATTATTACTTTATAGCTGCATGAGCCACATTTTTACTTTATAGCTGCATGAGCCGCATTGTGACTGCATAGCTGCATGAGCCACATTATGATGTAATAGCTGCTCGAGCCACATTATGACCTCACACCTGAGACATGAGCCACTTTATGATGTCATTGCTATATGAGCCACATTATGATTTAATTATTGTATTATATTATGATATAATTATCTATAGTATGCAAATATATTTTTAACAGAAGGCTTTCTTGTTATAATGTATTTATATTAGTTGAATTTGATGTTGCAAACATCTGTCAGTATCCTGTACTGTAGTTAGGTGTGGGATCAACATTACCTATACGTTTGTTTTGTTTAAACTTTTTGATTATTTATTTTCACACCAACTGGCATTTATGTGCACATTTTCTTCTGCAGTGGTCCTGAACACCCTCCACCTGGAGCAGTGTGCTCATTTACAATCTCAGCAAACACCTCTTCATCAAAGTGTGCAGGACCCAAAGGGAACATGAATTATAAAGCATGACTATTTTCTCATTCCTCACTGTCCACAAAGCAAATCTCCATGTGTCTCGCAAATTACATTCACGACGCCTCAGGCGGTGAATGGAGTCTCTCAATGCAGGCCACCCACGGCACTAAACCATACATTGTGAATACTGGACATGGTCAGAATGATCAGCAGCAGCACTGTGGGAAGCCGAGTGTAGCTATTCAGAGAATTCAATAATCTGTTTGGAGAGGTCTGTTCTGCACCACACTGATGACATTTGGATTATTCACATCTGTATATCTTTCATAAAAATATCCTGACACCCTCCTGAGAGTTTGGCTACCCTAATTTTCTGCTCTGAATTTGCTTCGGCTATTCCCTTTAGTCAATGCTTGTGCATAGGAGGGTGATATGGCATACATTATTATGACATTTTAATGATACATATCTTACATATACAGAAATGTATTGCAATAGAAATGCTCATTCAGAATACAGTTACCTTACAGCAAAGAGTCCTGGGTTTGATCCACATATGGTTCAGTCACGGTACTTTCTGTGTGAAGTTTGCATGTCCTTTCTGTGTCTGAGTAGGTTTTCCTTCGAGTGCTACAGTTTCCTCCTACGGTTCAAAGACATGCCAACAGGTTGTTTAGAGATGCTGAAGTCTGATGCCAACTGTAGTGCCAATTCCAAGCCACGAAAGGTCTTCAAGATGGGCGAAACTCTGAACGTAAAGGAACAAGACGACTAAAATCACCATTAGAAAATGATCCCATGGTAGACAGACAGATAAATAGATAGATTTACCCCATTCACCATGATTAACACTTTGTTAGGGAGGCATGATGGATTCTTGTGGGTCTTGTACATGTAGTTTGCATTCCTTTATCCGTGTCCACTTTCTTTCCCACAGTCTAAAGCATGCTGTCAAGCTATTGGAGACACTGTATTGTCCTATAAGTATCTGAGATGTATGAACCAGTGCACTGTAGTGCCAGTTCCGAGCCCAGATAAATAGGGAGAGCTGTGTCAGGACTGACATCCGGAGTAAAAAATGTGCCAAATCAATTATGGCTCACAAGCTGCTGAGATGTTTCCAAACAAGAGCTGCCAAAATGATTCATTCACTCACTTATTTTTGTAATTGAAGAAGAAAGACTGAATGATTTTTTTTAATTATTTTCCTTTAAAACAAATTATAATCCAAAAATAATAAATGATTCTTGTACCATATTGTAAGCTCGTTGTATTGCGAGTTCCCTCGCTGTTCGTTGTATTCTTGTGGTAAAATAAGACATGTTTACAACACACAAAATACACGAGACCGTCTTAGTCCTATTATCAATGATTTCTCCTGGAGAAAGTTAAATTAATGAGCATTATCAGCTGCTAATGGGAATTATAATGAGATGAAGGAGATTATCTCTGCAGAATTAGCAGAATCTGTCAGCTTCAATTAAAAATGATGGGAATTAGGAGAAGGCTCAGGGTGCGTCGGTGAAGCCAGGCTGCCCTCCACTCTTGATATCGTTTATGGAAATCGGACTGTGGTAAAATAAAATGGCTAAACATAGGAACAAGGCAGATGTAGAGAAAAATGTGGAATGAGAGCAGAAGAGAACATTGGTATCAAACATTAAGTACTTGAAACGTAATTCAACACTTGCTTTGTACTTTTCGGAAACTACAGGATTGCTTTTATCTTTAGTTAACAAATAATATCTAAATATATCATGTCTGAAAATAAAATTTATATTAATTCTGATTAACTGACGATCAGTCAAATGTATCATAATTGCATGAATAGTGGAATTATGACTTTCACAACATTATGACCGCATAATTGCAGGAAAGACATTATGGCCTCACAATTGTAAGAATCACATTGTGATCTCATCATTGGATGAACCGGTTTATGACATCACAACTGCATAAACCATATTATAATCTCATAAATGCATGAACAACATAACAAAATAATTAACGAGTTACTTCATTAGTTGAATAAAGTGCAGCGCGAGGAATCGGATGGAATGTAAATATCTTTATTAATGACTTGTTTAAAGCCATGACTATATATGTGCTTATAACATCCAAGTTTCATCATTTAATCCAGACAACTGTCGTATAACCAATCGTACTTCGCCTTCCTTACGTCATATAAACTCTTCAATGGGAACAAATGCTAGGAACATACGCATACTCAGTATATTATTATTATTGTTTAGTTTTTCCAAATTTATTCACAAGTCCCATGGTAGAGGAAAAGCAGACTCTTTTTAATCGATTGGGCACAGTGCAAAGCAGCACCAATCTTGTTCTCAATGTGTGTGTTTTCAAGAAAAGGATATCTGGATTAACCAAGCCCTGAACTTGGAATGTAAAAGGACAGTGTAGTCAATATTCACTGATTAGTGATAATGGCATGCAGGCCAAGGGGATAATCTTTTAAAGCTCTTTTGTATCGTATAACCAATTGACTTCAATGGGAAATGAAAAAAAAACCACACACAGAATTGCTAAGCAAATTCACAAATTGTGAAAATTGTCTCTGTAGAGAATAAGTCTTATATGCTCTGGTGTTTAACCATTCGATTCTGCTTACCACCTATTGTTAGCAAACCAGCCGAAGCAAACATCACAACAAAGCAAGCAAAAACTGAAACGATTTATTCTGTTTTAGTTCTCCATGTTTGATTGTAAGTAAATATTTCTGTTTATAATTTACTGAGAAGTATGAAGTCAATTGATTTTTTAAACTTTCTGTAAATGTTTAATATGTTAAATAATAATCTCAGAAAGGGTACTAAACCTGTTTCTGATGCCAGACAGTGGGACAATGTTCTCAGAATTGTTGAACAGCGATGTTTAGCGATTTGGGCTTGAGATTGAAAAGTTGAGGGTTCGACAAACTACTGACTGAAGTGCTCTTGAGCAAAGTAACTAACCTTTAACTGCCTCCCAAGTGCCAAGGCTAGTGCTGCCCACTGTGTGCTCAGTGCTTCCCCCTAGTGTGTTCACGAGTGTATGTACATGTGGTGGTATTGAGGCACTCAGTCCAGTCTTTCATCAGCCTAAAAAGCAGAATAAAATGTTTACTTGTTACTTAATAAATCTTATTCACTAGCAAAAAAGATTAAAAAATAATAAATGTTGTTAACATATTGATATAATCAATGCTATTGACATGTGGCTAATTAGCAAGAAGGTCCTCGGTTTGATCTCTTGGTAGGTTGTCCTTGTTCTCTTAGTGTGGAGTTTACATGGGTCTTGAGTCGGCATGGGTTTCTTTTAAGGTCAAGGAGTCATTCGAATGCGTAAATCAGTGCATTGCAGTGCTGGTCCCAAGCCTGGATAAATACGGAGAGTTGTGTCAGGAAATGTTTTCTAAAAAAAGGTTTTCTAAAAAAAAACTATCACAAATCAATACTGGATGGCACTGTGGTCTGGTCCTGGTATTTTTTATGTAAAGTTTCCATGTATTCTTCTGTGACCATGTGGCTTTCCACTGAGTCCGGTTTCATCCCACAGTCCAAAGACATGGCACCAGGTTGACTGAAGATGCTGCATTGACCTGTTGATACACAACAGTTCAATGTCAGTTCCAAGCCCGGGAGGGCATATGGATCTCGATATGATAGATACATATAAATGAACAAGGTGATTGAAGTCTGATGCCGCGGCATTAGACACCAACGAGCAATGGTCCATGGTTTATGATAGATAAATGAATACTGTGTATCATGATCTGCTGTAGCGACCCCTAATGGAAACAGGTAATAAACATTCATTTTACCTGTCAGTGGTCATCACGTCAGTCAAAAAAATAAGAAAAAATAATTCATATTTTAATTACAGAAACAATTGATAATTTAATAATGATATAGAAAAATTTATATATATGTATAATTAGAGCATAAATAATTGTTATTCGTGTATGTGTGTGCAAGTAAGTTTTTAAGCTTATAAAAACATTTCACTTCATTAGATTATTTTAGGTTTAATAGAATAATAAACTTAATGTGAATATAAATACAAAATATGTTATGAAACAATAAAAGTCTCACTCAAGTCAAACTGCTCAATGGCAAATACCTGAACTAATAATAAATGCAGTATTTTACTCTCAGTTTAATTTGGATGTGTTTGTACCAATAAAACCCAAAAAGTTTCTAAATGGTGTTGAAATTAATTTGTTACCCTGATAATTGGATGTTTATTGACAGTAATGGAATGGGAATTAGAATTTAGTCCTGTGCTGCTTAGTAGTACAATATCTCCATATTTTTGTCTATTTAATGACTGAAGAGATCCTATCCAACACAAAGTCTCTGATTTGCATTAACCATGGATAATTTATGCACCCTCATGGACATAATTATTGTCCTGTATTGAGGTTTGTGGGTGGAATGAGGCAGGCGGATGAACCACAGTGTAGGATGTGCAGTATGGAAGTCTTATCCTGGTCAGTTTGGGGGAATTATTGGAGCAGGCTTATGCTTCTGTGATGTATCTTTATAATTCTAATCCTTCTACCATAGGACCTTGATTCAGGGCTGTACAGGCCTTATAACAGCTTCACAAGCAACGTGTTCTTAAAAATGACCAGGTTCTTAATTTTAAAGCTTTTATGCTGTGAGATTCTACTGCCCTCTTTATCTCTAGGTGCTTCCCACTGCTTAAAACCTAGTAGGTCAATTTGATGCTCAGATATCCATTTTTAACTCTTTAACGTCTTCACCAAAAACAGCAAAAGAAAAAAAAATATATTTTATTTTTTATTTGTTTGGAGCATTAATAAAAACTATTGGTGTTTTTTTTTTTTAATAGACCCTCCTGCATTAAAAAATACACCTCTACCAAATGGTTGAGTCGGCAATCTATGATAAAATTAGAACATGATATAAACAAAAATATATATAATAATAAAGTGCAATGGCATGCTAAATCTTTCCTTTCTTCTGATTTAGAATATTTGTTATTAGAATATTTGTCCAGATAACATCCAAACGTGTTGCATGTTTTACTATTTGCAGACTTCCGTCTATGGAGGAGAATTGAAAGGGCACACTATTCAGATGCAATGACCCTTAGTGTATTTTTTGGGCATAACATACTTTGGATGAATGGTAGATATGGCACTATCAAGTTGAGTTAGGTTCAACAACTTTTCAATGAAATATAGAGACTCAAAATGTGCTCTACGAAATGGTGGAGCGGAATGTTAAAAGGTTAAAATTATTTAAAATGTGATAGTGTATAGGTTGTGTGCCCTGGCTTAACTCCTTGCTCCTGAGACATTTTACCATGACATGCCTGATCTTTCATGAAATGGTAGAATATTGCTAATTTCTGAAAGTAGAGTAGATCAACCCTGATCCCCATTGGCAGGGTATAAAATCCCTGATTGGTCAAACACACAGTCCAAGTTCAAAGTAAGAGTCCTTCTCATGGAAGGATCGGAAATCTTCCTGGTCTCTCATTTTGGGAGTCCAACAAGACTAATAAGTGTGTCTCCATTTTGTTAGACTAAGTCCACAAGGTAGACAAACAGTGTTGCATTCACTTTTCTTGAATAAGAGATCGCTACAACAAATCAAAACTCTTTCAAGTATTGCTCCTGTTAAAGATGGCATCTATAGTTAAACTCTTTAACAGTATTAATTGAATAAAAAGCTTTTTGTCTGCGATCCACAGAGTTGGGAAGTAATGAATTATGTTTAATCACATAACTGTAATTCAGTAGTTTTTCATGTAATTTTTTTTTGGGTTTTTGTTTTTTTTTGGGAGGTTTTCCTTGCCACAGTTGCCCTCGGCTTGCTCGACAGGGGTTTCTGTTCGCCCTGCATTTTGTAAAGTTGCTTTGAGACAATATCTATTGGAAAAAGCGCTATAGAAATAAAGTTGACTTGACATGCTTTTTACCTCTGTACCACCTAAACACTAAGTACCTACAGTGCTTAGTTTTAACAAATATATGCAACAAATATACTCACAAGGTTAACAGTAATAACCAGACTAGTTACTTAGAAATATGAAGTACCATAATCACAAGATCATAATTTAGGAATGTAGCAGATGTGCTGGGGCAAAAGACGCAAGCAATGCAGACTCATTTTCTAATTCCCAAGGAGGGGAGGTGTTGACTTATTAAACGATCTATGTAAAATAAAAACCACAAGTTAATCCACAATTATACTTTTCATGAACTTAAAACCAGCTAAAATATTTTTGCTGTTCTCCATCATATCTGACTTGATTTGAGATATTATTTTCACAATTTTTAATGATCATTATTTCTATATTGTAATAACTCATGATGGCTGATTACAAAGGCATGTCACATGCAAAATTTAAAATTATGTATCATCTTTTTATGCCCTAATTACTTGTTACTATGTGCTGCTCTCTTACACATAACTTCAAGACGTTTGTGGGTGTAACATTTAAAAAAAGTTAAAGGGGTGTAATGACCTTTGCAAGTAACTGTGTGTAATAAACAGTAAGGTACCAAATCTTATTCTCTGCACACTTTGTACAATAAGCACATTGATTTTTTTCCCTGACATAAACCCCAAAAAGATCTGATTTTCATGTCTAACCATAAATATTTGTTTATTTGTGGCAATGGAAAGAAATTGTAAATTATCACTACACCAGCAAAGTTCAACTAGGATCCCATCCAATTTGTACTGCCAGATGATTCCTTGCCTAATATCGTCTGTTACTGTTTGTTTATTAGGATTATGTTTTGTGTTTACTAGAGAAAATAATAAAAACAGTAAAATAAAATTAGTCTTAATTTTTATATTGCATTAATAAATGTTTTGGTCAGAACTTGGTTCTTTAAATCTAAGCATGGAAATTTAATTTTCATACAACCTATCAGCCAGTCAGTCCATTCAAATGAAAGTGACCACTATACCAATGCATTTTGCATTTATTAAAGTTGCCCAGGTGACACACACACACACACACACACACACACATATA
>JAOUQU010287140.1:0-13137 GCA_028566735.1 Ammoglanis amapaensis
ATATCAGTTTCCACTTTAATATTTGTGTTTTCATTTACAAATTGAGGATTTTTATGTGGTTATGTGTGTTTCTATGTCTGTGCGCCTTGTTCCCATTGATGCCCTTTCTTTCTGTGGCCCTGATTAGACAAAAGGTTAAAAAGAGAGTCAGCTTAGCTTGTATATTTAATGACAAACTTTAGGACAATTCTTTTCTTTTCTTTATTCACTGTGCAGTTTGCACGTTTATGTCTGTTTGGGTTTTCTTGGGGTATTCCGGTTTTCTCACACAATCCGTACTGAAATGGCCCTATGTGTATCCTGCAATCAGCTGGCGACCTGTTCAGTTTTTGCCCAGTGTGTGTCCTATCGTGACCCTAAATAGGAGTACGCACTGGTAACACTAGTTAATGGTTGGATAAATGTATATTTACACAACACGACTTTAATAAATGTTACCTCCATACTAATCTAAACTTTCCATGTGTGCATGCAGCCCATTTGAGGTGTTAGTTAGTGAGGAAGCTGGACCCCAGAAGGTGAGAGCATGGGGTCCAGGTCTGGAGACGGGCATGGTGGGCAAGTCAGCCGACTTTGTAGTGGAAGCTATTGGCACCGAGGTCGGAACACTAGGTAAGGTCTACTGCATTTTAAATGTTTATTTTATGCTCCCACTTATCCCAGTTGGGGTCAGAGTGCCTCACACTATGTTTATGATGTGTTAGTGGGTAGAATAGATTTAGTTACTATAAAACTTAAGCTTCTTTTTCTAATCATAAATAGAATAATAGGCTTCTTGAATGCTAAGTGTGCACTAGATTATTAAAGCCCTGCGTTTCAGTCACTGACTGTGCGTTTGGGGTGGTGCTCAAGTATTCGCTGAACTGCTTTTCAACCTAATTATTTTCTGTGAGTATTTAGTTCATGAGCCTTTTATAGTTTTTAGCATATTTAAAATTCTCTGACATCTAGTCTGTCTTCGGGTGGGTTATGAGCCAAAAATAGTTACAGAGTAAAATAATTAAAAAAACAAATTCCAACAGGCACATGAACTTAAAAGGAACTTGTACATGAACGACACTTGTGAAGGTTTTATGGTACAAATTGCAAACCACAGAGGGACCAAATTGCCAATCATTTGATGAAATATGTATATTCTGCTTTGTTGTGTTTATTTTGCCTGGACAGAATGTTGGTTGCTTGAACAAAACATGGTCTACACCACTGTTAACCAACCTTTTTCAAAGGCAAAGACACTGCTACAGGGCCACTATTGATGAATCTTGATGGTTTTAGCTCTTATACAACTAAACAAACAACAAGTGGAATGCATTTATCAAAATTTATTTATAGAATTTAATAATTCCAATGACTTCTAAACTGTAACAGAACTAAGCTTACATTAAGCTAATCTAATTATATAAATAAAATCAAATGAATACAATAACATATAATGGGGTTTCTCCATTGGTGGTCATTGCCATGACAGAGAATGCAGTTAAAGTTTATAAGCAAAGCAATTGTTTGTTCAGAATTAACACTGAAGTAACTAAACACAGTACCAACACAACCTCTGCAGGTTTGATCATTAAACCATTCAGGTCTGAATTTTTCTTACAATTATAAAAATGTTAGTTGTGTTTTTTGCTTTGAACTAGTGCTTGGCAAAGTGTTTTTAGAACCAACATAAGAACAAACTGGCATTATGGGAATCCATGAGACATCTATGCTGCAGTCTGAATGGAAACGGTTTCATTACGTGTAAAGGCTATGACAGGCAGAAACACAGATCTGTAATTTAACAGCGATTTATTTATGACAAAACTAATAAACTCAAGAATGAATCAAATTAGACAAGACAAAGATACAAACCTATGGCTTTTAGGCTAAGCTAAATACTAATCTAAACAAGCATTTGTACGTTCATTAAGCAAGGATAGAGATAACTAGCTAACAGGCTGTATATACTAAAAAGATCGAGGCTAAATTTAACAAAAAATAATCTAATTAAACCAAATAGGTTAAATGCTAATAACTAGGTTAGCAATAAACGAAGCATTCAGCTGGACATGGCAGGTTCAAAAGAGCACATCTGTGATGCTTTCACACTGTCAAATTAATTACTTTAAAAGAAATTGTAAGTTGAAGGGTTAAACATCTTCTAAGGTTTCCAAATCTGTGACAACATTCCTGAATGAAGACAGTTGGTGTAATCTCCAGTACTCTTGAATTAGCAGGAACCCTGATAGATAGATAGACAGACATACAGATAAATAGATGCTTTATTGATCCCAAATAAAATTGAAGCCTATTAGCATATTACAGTCATGGGAAAAATACACACAAGGTAATTGTGAGTAAAAAGTTGTTAATAATAATGAAAGTGATAAAGTGACAGATACCATAACCAAAAAGATATATAGTGGCAAGTAATTATAAGCATTGTCACTACAGTAGTTCTTAATGTTGAAAATAGTGTTTTGTGTACCAATCATAATATTGTGTGTTCTTGTGTGTAGGATTCTCAATTGAGGGCCCATCACAGGCTAAGATTGAGTGTGATGATAAAGGTGATGGCTCCTGTGATGTTCTGTATTGGCCCACTGAGCCGGGTGATTATGCCGTCCATGTCATCTGTGATGATGAAGATATTAAAGACAGCCCCTTCATGGCTCACATTCTCCCTGCAGCCAGTGATGTATTTCCTGAAAAGGTCAACTCCTTAGCTCCCTAATCTTAGCATTTCTGAACTTTTTCCGTTTATGTTATATCAATACATCGAATCCGTTTTTAACGCTATTCACTCTTTGTTTATTTACTAATCTATTCTTCATACTAAGGGCTGTGCTTGGTCTTGCAGTCAATAAACATGTTATTGAAAATTTAGAATACACCGATCACAACCTCATTTCTTTAACCACCAGTCTGCAGCTGCCCCGTATTTATACTGACTATGTCTTTTTTTAAACACTTGACTAACTTATTTCATTCCGTTAAAACTTCTGTTTGAATGGAGCTGTTTTCAGAGCCATCAGATAATAATAATAATCATATGCCTTCTTCCATGTTGCAGGTGAAATGTTATGGCCCTGGTTTGGAGTCTACTGGCTGCATTGTAAACAAACCAGCGGAGTTCACTATAGATGCTCGAGGAGCAGGAAGAGGCCAGCTAAAGATCTATGCTCAGGTATCTAACTTCATTTATTTGTTTTTACTGCAGTTTTCAATCATTAAATCACGTTTTTCTAGTTTATAATGTCTATTAAAACCTTAATTTTGAGAATACTCAAACATTGACTCTAGGTATATTGTGTATAGCAATGAGTACCGTTTAAATACATGTTTTCTTTTTTTTTAGGATTCAGAAGGCTTTCCTATCGACATCCAAATCACGGACAACGGCGACAGTACTTTCTTCTGTGTCTATATCCCGACTAAGCCAATTAAGCACACAATTATCATTACCTGGGGTGAGGTCAATGTCCCCAACAGCCCATTCAGGGTAAGAGCTCCCAAGTGTAGCAGATATAATCCTAGTACAGTAACACACTACCATATTACCATTGCTTGTGTCACTGCAGTGTTAGAATCAATGTGTCTGTTTTGTTATATTACAACAGTCCAGTGACTAACAATTGTCAGTATTAAAGAATAATTCCAAGATTTGCTTACTCGGAGGTATAGTTCCACGTTGTGTCTTAAGGTTTATTCATGTTATGCTGATTACTGATTACATTATTGATGTTAGAAGATATTGCACATGCTCTATGAGTAACTACTGTAAGCCCAATATGTTATATATTCTTGGATGGCATGCACAATCTTTAAACATTTAGTAATCATTGTGATTCGGTTTATCAGTAATATGATATATTGCTAGTTTTTCATTACCATCATCATCCTATGTGAGCTGCAGTTTTGGTGATGAACATATTGCCATTACAATTCAGCATTTGTTAACACACACTACAGGTGTTGTGATGGATAAATATTCAGTGTTTTTCACTTCACCTATAAGTAGTCATGTCGTGTATGTAATGCTATAATGTTATTTTCACTTCAAACTATTAAATACAATTGAGAGTCGTATTTAAAAATCAACCAAAATGTATCCAATAACAAAAAATAGAACAGGTGTTGTTTACATTGATGTCTTGTCTGAGACATCATAAGCCCAAACACATGATCAGGGTTAGGGGTGCATTCTGGGAGTCGTGGTCCTGTGGTAGAGTAAGTTCCTTAGTGATACAATAAGGACTGAGTCAGGAACTACGTAAGTAGCAGCATGACACAGAATACCGCAAGAGTCCTGACTATAGTAGTCGTAATGCTCCCACAATCCATCAAGCGATGTGACTTCGTGGCTTACCAAAGTCATACTAAAACATTTTGACAGATTACCGCCGTGTACCACATAAAATCAGTTTGAGGTCAGTAGGCATCACCAGCATTCACACATAAGTTGCACCAGAATATGACACACTGTTGATTTTCTTAGAAAATTATAGGCTTTTAAGTGTGACATAGTCCAAAAAGATGTAATGTTTTTATTTTTTCTTGCTTTAAATAAAGGTGAACATTGGAGAAGGTAGCCACCCTGAAAACGTAAAGGTTTATGGACCAGGCGTCGAGAAGACTGGTCTGAAAGCCAACGAACCTACTTACTTCACTGTGGATTGTAGTGAGGCTGGTCAAGGTCAGCCTGTACAGCTCATTGTATATCTTACTGTCATTTTTTTTCACCTTTTTAGCTTTAAAGTGTCTTTCACCGGAACTATCTGTATGATACATTACTGAATTCACCCCCAATTTTCTCTTGATCTATGTAGGAGACGTAAGCATTGGGATCAAGTGTGCACCAGGAGTCGTAGGCCATGCAGAAGCTGACATTGACTTTGACATCATTAAAAACGATAATGACACATTTACTGTGAAATACACTCCTCCAGGATCTGGACGCTACACTATCATGGTGCTGTTTGCTGATCAGGTAAATATGTCATTAATAATAAACAAATGATGCATTTTTCGTTTAGTAATACATTTTTCATTTATAAAAGTAAAGTATAAAGTATGCCAGGATCAGACATCAAATTTTTGAACAGATTGGCTACATTAGAAAAGTAAAAAATGGTAGTCACAGTATTCTTTTTTCAATTTTAGGAAATACCCATCAGCCCTTTCCGTATTAAAGTGGACCCCTCTCACGATGCTAATAAAGTAAAAGCAGAAGGTCCAGGACTATGCAAGACTGGTAAGGTTTTGTGTCTCATTTTGAAATGATGAAATGAAATCAGAATGTAATGGATTTACATGTTATATTATCATTGGTGTTTTAGGTGTGGAGGTTGGCAAGCCAACACACTTCACAATTTACACTAAAGGAGCTGGAAAAGCTACTCCAGAGGTGCAGTTTACTGGAGCACATAAAGGAGAGGTTGTCAGTGATTTTGAAATTATCGATAACCATGACTACTCCTTTACTGTTCGCTACACTGCAATGCAGCAGGTAACAGAAAGAACAGAATTCCTTCTGTGCTTAAACATGATACTTCTATAATAATCACTGAACCACTGGGTTTGTATTGAAGTACTGGCAGATGACATAATAATAATAATAATAATAATAATAATAATAATAATAATAATAATAATAATAATAAGTTACAATTATATAGAGCTTTTCACAGAATCCACTGTTGCTTTACAAGAGCAATAACAGTTAGACACAAATGGGAAAATGTAGAAAGAAGACCGGTAAGAGAAGTGGATGAACGAAGTGAGTAAGGAATGGAGTTCCAGAGCAAATAGGGCAGCAACCCGAAATGATTGAACACCTACAGTGTTCAGTCTGAACCTGGAAACCACAAGGAGACCTGAATCTGATGATCTCAGATTATGAGCTGAACTGTAGGGCTACTATAAGAAGATATATTTCACGAAGAAATATGTCATCAAGTACTGTTCATTGTTGATAAGTATAAGCTATAATAGTAGCTTTGATTTTTCTATCATATTAGCATTGCTAAATCATGTTTTTTTTATTTAGTTTACCGCATAGACTAGATTTTTAATGAAACTAGCAACACTCATGAACATGTGTAGGATGAATGCATGTAGTTTTAAATGATATAGCCAAAGGCATGTGGAGACCTGACAGTACATTTGTTTAACACTTTGCCTTTTCATAACTATATGAGGTGAAATAGAAACTGAAACCTGTTAATTTGTGCGTGGTCTAATGAAAAACGTGAACAGGAAAAGTAATACAGTACAATAATACAATAATACAGTAAATGTATATAGTTACAGTTAAAATTGTTGCTATGCAGAAGTACAAAATGGTCGTAATGTATGACTTATTCTTTCGTTTTTCAATTGAACATCAAAGTAATAATAAAAATAACCAAAATAACTGACAACAATTTGAAATGGAAAAATTGGCTGTCTGACAGAAACCCAGTTTGATTGTCAATTAAAAAACAAAAGAACATTTTAAACTCTAATTCAAAAGACCTAGTTTATATTATAAATGGTACTTTTTATAATCACCCACAATTTTTTAAAAATCGCTGGATGCATATGAATGATTTGAACAAATTTTTGTATTTGGCCCCCTGGGCCGGACTTTGGACACACATGGTCTAAACACTCATGTATATGCTTTATGTATTAATATAGAGTTGTGCATATATTTGGCGTGGCATTGAAACATGCTTGGTTTATCTTGTTGATTTTACTGCTCTGTTTTGTAAATCAGTTCTGTAAGGATGCTATTAAACTAAATTTAACTAAGTTTCAGACTTCGTAGATAAATCGATTACATCATGCATGAATAAAACTGAAGTATCTCATCGGATTTATGTGATATGAAACAAACAGTACCATAAATCTTTCATCTCTTTTGTAGGGTAACTTGAGCATCTCTGTGCACCATGGAGGTGATCCTATCCCTAAAAGCCCCTTCATTATTACTGTCGCTCCTCCACTGGATCTCAGCAAGGTCAAAGTTCAAGGACTTAACACTAGTAAGTCCACATTTCATTCATTGGTTGCATCAAATGTTTTTTTGTAGACGGCACCGCAATTTACAAGCAAAATCATTAATTCAGTCAATGTCAAAGTTCACATTTTTTCACATAAATTTATAATCGTGATTCTGGCTCTCACTAACATTAACTGGTAAGGCATGACCTCCAACACATGTTTTTGGCAGCTTCTGTTTGCAAACATAGCTGAATCATATATATGAAGAGTCACACCATGACCCTCATTAATCCACCTGCTGCTTATGCCAGCATCTTGGTTGTGGGGGACGGGGTTGCATATTGAAGGTGCAATAATAAGAAAACACATCAGGCTATCTCAGTTTTTGTTCTCTGGCCAGGCTGGTAACATTACTGAAATTTAAATTCAGGAACTAAATTCAAACTTTTTACAGTGGTAGGCTGTTTTTTGTGTGTCACCAGCCATGTGTGTAGATCCTCAATCCTAAAGCAATTAAATTTATTCATCTAGGAATGTTTTCACAAACCTACTTTAGAACTTGACTTCATTGGTTGATTTTTGTAATTTCAGCTCTGAATGATTCATTGACAAACATATAGGGAGTTATTATACACAATTGATTCAAAATGCAACACCAGAGAGATTGGGTCCCTGCTGCCACAGTTTAACCCTTGAGCAAGGTTCTTAACTCCCATTGTTTACGGTTCATGTATAATTGCTGAACATGTTCTCTCATCAGGCTGGGATATCAAAGGAATGTTTTTGTTGTCCCGTCCATGTGTATATGTTTAAATACATTATTACTCATTCCACAGCAGGTTTACCTATAAAACATTATTATTCTATTCTAATTATTTTAAAATAAAACATTTTATTTTAAATATCCTTTGAGTGATTTAAATTGTTTCTTTGATGCACAGAAGTGGATGTTGGAAAAGACCAGGAGTTTGCAGTTAACACACATGGAGCTGGTGGTCAGGGTAAAGTGGACGTACAGATCACCTCACCATCTAGACGGCCAATACCTTGCAAGGTTGAGTCTGGGGCAGCCAATGAAATGCACACTGTGAAGTACATCCCGCCTGAGGAGGGACCATACAAAGTGGACATCAGCTACGATGGAAATCCTGTGCCAGGAAGTCCCTTCAGTGTTGAAGGAGTTTTGCCACCAGATCCATCTAAAGTAAGTGCTTGTATGGGTAAGCCATTTGCCTTGTCTGCATGTTTTTGGACTGTGGAAGGAAAACAGAGCACTCAGGGTAAACCCACGCTGGCATGGGGAGAACATTCAAACTCCATACAGAAATCCCCAGGACTTTTTCCAGTGAGGCAACAGTACTAACCACAGTATTATTGTGATGTTTTTTTAAGGATAGCAATAATTTTCTATCATCTACATTCTATTCCAGGCTTTTATCTCCATCCGTACTAAATCATATTATACTAGCCATCCTGTAACATATTAAATACAATCCCTCCTGCCATGTGAAATGCACCGTGTATTCACTCTACAGAACAAGCTGACCATTCAAACATCCAAAGACAATCCTTATAAGGAGTCTCTGGGGATTCCTTAAGTTGCTTTGATAATTATGCTTCTCATATTCGGTTTCTCTGAAGGAGCACAGAGTGTACGCTGTGACATTTAGAACATGCCACAGATCATTTCATTAGAGTTTTGCACCGGCATGGAAAAATGGCCAAAACGGAAAAAAACATCCTTTGTGAGGAAGAATGTGGGACAGAACGCTCACATTGTCCTGTATCTTACACGAACACGAATGTCAACTGATCTTATAAAAATGGAAGAATTGCTTCATTTCAGCAGTGTTATAATCATTACTCACGCCATCATACTGTACATCTCCTCACTGGAGGGGGGGGGGGGGGGGGGGGGGGTTACAGGGGGGTGGATTTTAATGGTATCTAGAGGATAATCAGACCAGAATTAAGGAAGTAACCTAAGAGGCACTGTAATGAACCCCCTTCGCCACTTTCTCTTCCTGAATTTGCATCCTCCCCCCTCCAAACACCCCGATAGCTCTTGAACCTTCTTCCTTTCATTATTCTCGTCCCTCTGTGCCAGTCGACGGGGCGATCTGCCAACCCTTCTCCTCCGGTGGGCACCGTGCCCTGTACTTTATGCAAATCGAGCGCCGGGAGCCCTCAACTGCACCCGTTCGCCTCTTTCAACCCTTAAACTCCCTTCTCGAAGCCCGACGCTTTAAACTCGCTGCATAGGAGTCGAATCGGCGTCTCCCACCACCGCCACCATTTCCACCAACTACGCCCTGGACCGTAGGTAATACCGACGTGGACCACGATTGGGAGCACGCTTGTAGTTAAAGTTGTCTCGTGCTGTACATGTCAACCGGAAGATGACAATCTGTCTCTGCTATACTGGCCAATGTTGGATCGTCAACACCGTCTCCTCCAAGGGGCGCCGTACGACCCTCGGCCCCTCAAGTTGGGAAAGAATTTTGTTCCAGCGCTCATCTGGAAAATGATGGCGTCCTAGAATACAGTCGGCGATCGCCTATCGCGAGAGATGCGTTATAGACCAAGACCAAGATCTGTGAAATTCCCTCCCTGCTATGATGTCACAATGGTCCTAGTAAAGCATTGCAAGCGACGACCGGTTTGAATCGCATCCGAAACGCAGCAGAACCAATAAGACCTCGACTTCTGGTCCACACGTGGCTTCGATTTAGTCCGCAGACTAGTTTATGATCTACGGAAAGATCCTTGGCAACTTGTAGTTACCTCTAAGCGTTACGAATTTGGCTTAACATTCCTTCACCTTCCTCTTCTTAAGAGGTCCAAGATAGAAGATGAATATTGTTCCGACCCCTAGCTAAAGCTTATTTACTACAATAAAGCCAAATCGCATCATTTGTTTACTTTGTTGACGCTCTGATGATGGCGTGTGTACGTTGGACAGAACGGAAAATGCCCGGCAGTCCTTGTCCTAGTTCTAATCCTGCTCCTTCGACTACTTCTACGTAGAACATCCAGATTCCGGATCGTTCCTTTCCCTAAACCTACGAGGCTGACAGTCGTCTCGATCGTTCCCTATCATGTCCTTGGAAAAACGAACCACTTCTCACTTTGCTACATTCGAAGGTTCGAACCGGCCGCCGCTCCAAGGGTCAACGTTTAGTGCTCACAAACCTTGTCGGAATTGATCATACGTTATATATAAACACAACCTTCGCTCACTCTCTCACTCTAGCACTCACTCCTTCACTCGTTCTTTCTTTAGGGATATGACACTGTCGCTTCAGACGGGATTTCTCTCCACCTCCGGTCCGAAGTGCACGCCGAGGCGATAAGCTTTTGTTCTGGCGTCTTTCCAGCTGAGGGGAAATATTTGCCTCGTTTTACAATCCGGTGACCTGACGTGAACCTGGAGGACGACTGGGGGGCGTTCGAGAGTGCTTTTCCTTTCTATCTCTCTTTCTTGTACCCTTGTTTATTTTTCATCATTCTTTCTTTGTTTATTTTCCTTTCTTGATGATCTTATTTCCTTCCTTCCTTGTTTACTTTTTTTCCTCCTTTCTTGTTTATGTACCTTGTTTATTTCACTTCTTTGTTTATTTTCCTTTTTTGTTTATTAGTTTTTTTCCTTGTTTATTTTTCATCCTTGTTTATTTTTCCCTTCCTTCCTTGTTTATGTACCCTGTTTATTTAGCTTTCTTGTTTATTTTTCTTCCTTTCTTGTTTATTTTGCCACCTTCATTGTTTATTTTAAGTTTTTGTTTGTTTTATCTTACTCCTTCCTAGTTTATTTTCCGTCCTTGTTTATTTTCCTTTCTTGTTTATTATTTTTTTCCTTTCTTGTTTATTTACCTTGTTTATTTTCCTTCCTTCCTTGTTTATTTTGTTTCCCTCCTTCCTAGTTTATATTCCTTTCTTGTTTATTAGTTTTTTCCCTTCCTTGTTTATTTCCTTCCCTTACTTCCTTGTTTAGGTACCCTGTTTATTCAGCTTCCTTATTTATTTTCTTTCCTTCCTTGTTTACTTTGCCTTCTTCTATGTTTATTTTATTTTATTCCTTCCGTTGTTTAGGTTCCTTTCTTTTCTCATCACTATAGATCGTTGTATTTCAGTACCTTTTAGCATTCATCTGATAGAAACAGCCACTATATCCACGTACCGTTTAAGTTTATATACAGTTTATTTATATATATATATATATATATATATATATATATAATATTTATACATATATAATTACTAGAACCACCGCCTATATATAAAAGCCCACAGCAAGACTTGAGCGCCGTCGTTCGGGACCTGGACCCTGCATAATCAGGTCCAGGTTGGCCACCGATGATCAGATAACGATAACTAATCCCAGAGGAACTGGAGGATGATTATCTTTCGCCTGAACTATAATAGCAGACGAAAGTCCACACATGTAGGCAATTCCGGAGCGGCATTAAAAGTCGTTACGCATTAGCCCCAGACCGGGCCGAGATGCCGAGGATGCTGGATGCTAAACGCTCTAATCTCTAATCATCCATTCGGATCTTTTTCTCCGTTTTGGAAGACTTCACGTCCGTGGAATGCGGTTATTCAAGTACACAAGCTTTCGATCGAGTGCACGTATTACATAGTCGTCGTCCCCCTCCCCCCCCTTAAAAAAACGAAGAAAATAATTAAATAAATAAATACATTTTAAAAAACGCAGACTGTATAGCTTCTGGGGCCTTAAGGACCGGCGGAGGAAGGAGGAATCGCGTCTGGAAGTTGTAAGGATGTGGACAGGAGGGAGGGGACGGTGGCTTTTAAACGACGGTGGTTTTGTAAATGAGCGCAGTTGTAGATGGCAGTTTATAAAAGACTGGAAAGCTGGGACGGTGGTTTCTAAACGAGCCCAGGGGGCGGGAGAGAGAGAAAGAGAGAGAGAGAGAGAGAGAGAGAGAGAGAGAGAGAGAGAGAGGGTTTTACTCTCTTGGTGGTTTTGGGTGGGGTGGTGAAGGGATTACTGTTTATTTACTTATAGGCTGCAGTCGTAGATGCTTAACAAGAAGAATGGTTGGCACCGGGCCAAGAAGCCAGTGAAGGGAAATGTGCACATGCACTCACACAGAGAGAGAGAGAGAGTTCTTGTGCACGCCTGTGTTATAGATGTGTGTTACACAGTTAACGCACTTAACATTAATCGTGCTGATGTGTGCATTCCTGCGGTTCGCTCTTCTTCACTCGCTCACTTTTCTTGGCATTCAGAGCCACAGGTTGCTGCGCAGAAGTTTCCCAATGCAATGCAGAAGAAAGTCAAAGTTTCGCGTGTAGCATATAAGAAAGTCAACGTTTACCCAACGAATACGTAAGAAAGTACATTTCCCCGTGTCACATATAAGAAAGCAAACATTTCCCAATGCAATGCATAAGTAATAAGTCATTTCCCCATGTAGCTTATAAGAAAGTAAAAGTTTCCCACAAAAACATTAAAGGAAGTAAACATTTCCCAATGTAACATATAAGGAAATAATAGTTTCCCAATGTAACATATACAAAAGTAAAAGTTTCCCCGTGTAACATATAAGAAAGTCAACGTTTCCCCAAGTAATACATAAAAAAGTATATTTCCCCGTGTAGCATAAAAGAAAGTAAAACTTTCCCAATGTAGCATATAAGAAAGTATTTTCCCCATGTAGCTTATAATAAAGTAAAAGTTTCCCACAGTAAAATTTAAAAATGTAAATGTTTCCCAATAAAAACGTATAAGAAAGTCAAAGTTTCCCCTCATAGCACATAAATATGTAAAGGTTTCCCACAGTAACAGTAAAAGTTTCAGAAAGTAACGTTTAGAAGAAAGTCAAAGTTTCCCAGTGTAACATAAGAAAGTCAAAATATCCCAATGTAGCACAAAGGAAGTCAAAGTTTCCCAATGTAGCACATAAGAAAGTCAAAGTTTCCCCAATGTTATATCTAAGAAAGTAAGTTTGTCTATGTAGCTTATAAGAAAATCAAAGTTTCCCCAATGTAAAATAAGAAAGTCAAAGTTTCCCCAATGTAACATAAGAAAGTCAAAGTTTCCCAATGTAACATAAGAAAGTCAAAGTTTCCCAATGTAACATAAGAAAGTCAAAGTTTCCCAATGTAACATAAGAAAGTCAAAGTTTCCCAATGTAACATAAGAAA
>JAOUQU010287251.1:0-13135 GCA_028566735.1 Ammoglanis amapaensis
AAAGTCCCCAGCCCAACCCGGGGATCGAACCCGGGACTTCTTGCTGTGAGGCGACAGTGCTGTAACCACTCAGCCACTGTGCTGTTATAAATATATATATTATATATAAACATTTATTTAATCAGTAAGGATTGTAAAAGATGTTACGCCAAAGTCTTATCTGAGATTTTCTCTCCACACAATAAACCATGATTGTGTGTTTATTAGGATTTTGACATCACACATCGGTTGCATTCATGACTGGCAACACAAGGTGCATCGGATTCGGAGCAGTAAAATCACTCACAGTTTTTGGACTGTGGGAGGAAGCTAAGGGGGACTTCTGTCTACGGAGAAGATGCACAGAAAGGAATTTCTCGTCTGGGGATGGAAGTCAGTAACGTTCCTGCCGTGAGGCGACGGTGTTACCCAGATCAGCCAGCCATCAATCAATTTTACCAGTGCTTAATCCTATTTAAGGTCATGGATACACTAAACACCGGAACAGGGCGCCAGTCTGCTGCAGGGTACAGAAACAAACACGCACACACACTGAGGTCGATTTCAGTATCTCCAGTTAACCTGACTGCATTGTCTTTGGACTGTTGGAGGAAATCGGAGCACTCGGAGGAAACCCACACAGGGTGCCTGCGAGTCTTGCTGTGAGGCGACAGTACTGAGCACCTAAACCTAAATATAATATTGAATGATTTTATAGAATATTATGGCAAATGTTTATATTATATTATGAATTTATATATTATATTATATTGTTTTTTTATTTTATTTAGGATATTACAGGGCTGGGTAACTCTTTTATCTCTGTGCAACAACAATCATTATGATTGTACTACTCAATGTGCCACAGAATAAATCAAAGTCACTGACCGTTACTACAGACATCAGTCTGAAGAGCGACCACATTACCGACTCCTGCACACGTCATAAAACTTCATCGTCCACACAGATGAGCGCTGGAGGTCAATCAGTTGCATTTTAAACTCATTACTGTTGGTCTGTTAGAGAATTTGGCAAGTCCTCGTCTTCCACGTCGAATGTGAAGAGAAAACGTCGATCCATGTGCCTGGAGATGGTGGAAAAGTCCTGGAACATTCCAACTCCTGATCTTCTGATGTACACTAAAATAATTGATGCGCCAATATTCTCTTAAGTGATTCAAGTGTTGGACTGATAATTAATTAAGAGCGGCGATGATCATGACATACGTTCCTTTTTACTCCAATTCGTGCACTGTGCCAGGCAAATGCGCCTCACGTGCCAACATTGTTTATTATTATTAATATTATAAATGAATCGTTCCGGTTTCTTCTTTAGGTGAAGCCGGACCATCTGTAAAACTTTTATTAACTGTGTACTTATTAATGTGGCGGCACGGTGGCTGAGTGCTTCAGCACTGTCGCCTCACAACAAGAAGTCCCGGGTTCGATCCCCGGGGTCAGGCTGAGAATTTTCTGTGCGGAGTTTTACACGTTCTCCTCATGTCAGCGTGGGTTTCCTTCGGGTACTCCGGTTTCCTCCGACGATCCAAAAACATGCACTAGGTTGATCGGAGATGTGTAAAATTGTCTTGTAGTTTCACAAGGTCACTGTAGTGATACGGGGTTGGAGAAAGATCTGGCAACCCACTCCGTCAAAATAATTGCAGAGTAACTCTGGGGATCGGTAGCGCCCCACAGAGGGACCCAAGAGTCGGTAACGACTGAAACGGGTAAACACAAACATACATACATTTATTTATGAATGAATCAATACACCCAGTCACATAATGTACTGATTAATGACGCCATGTTTATTTAACCTTTCGGTTAGAGAAGGTTGCCGGTTCGATTCCCGAGAGTCGACAGGCCACGACTTAAGTGCCCTTGAGAAAAGCGTCGGATCCCAAACAGCTCCTCATTAGTTTTGTGCTGTGCCAACCATGTATGCTCATTACTGCCCCTTAGTGTGTGGGAGGATAAGAGGTGAAATAAAACAAGGTAATACCCTCCAGCCTTTCGACAGGTGCATCTGTCTGTACTGTAAACCCCGGGATGATACCTTCTGACCCCGAACAAAGCAGAGAAACGAAAAATGCTGGGTTGCATACGATTAAATTAGGGATCGCATCACGACTAATTACCCAATATTACAGATGTGAAGTCATTACAGTAAACGTAAACGATAATACGTCATTATTTATTTAACTAAACTTTTTAATAAAGGCATCACACAGGACTTTCTACACGGCAGTATCTTTTAGAGGACACAGATAAGTCAATAATAAGAAATCTTTGGCCTTTTTCTTTTATTCTTTCGTTCTTGTCCACTTTCATCTATTTCCGTGTTTAATTAACGCACAAAGTCCGAGCCAAAATTACTGACATTCTGTAAAATCACATTTGACATCTAATTTGCTAATGCCTTCTTCTTTTTTTAACTCTCATTTTCTCTTCCTTGAAGTTTTGGAATTGGCTTACAGGCTGTGCTATAAAAAAAGATAAAAAGAAGAAGACCAGACAGGTCGTCCGCTCATTCTCGGTACGTCCTATTAATTAAAAGTCGTCCTGAAATGTTACGGAGTGTCGGAGGACCTGAAGGTGCTCGAATTCGCCCGGGTTGGATCCTTGCACAAGCTGTGCTTCTTATCACATGACGCAGAGGCTGGAAGTACGCGGCGGCATGTCCCGAGACCTCGTGAGACGCACTGAATAACAATAGCAGCCCCGGTCTGGTTTCTTTCCCTAACGGACCTGGTTTAATTAAAAACGCTCGTCAGAGGTGGCTGATTTCAGACAGGAGGCCGGAGGAGACCCTCGCTCTTCCGTCTCCGTGGTGTCCAGAGGAAATGATGTGTGTGTCGGTGAGGGGGTTTATTTACCAAGCACAGAGCTGCAGGAGGGTGGGGGTTTAGCTTCTTTATTTGTCTCTGGTTTCCGAATTCGAGTCGCGAGCTCAACCGCACGGAGTAAGACCTGTTCTGATTGGCTAGACATGACAAAAAGGGGTAAATATAAATGCTGAAACGATACACACAAGACCAGACAGACGAAAACAAGCCTAAAGCTAAATGCTAAACACGTGAAATACAGATCTGGGGAAGTAACAGACTCGTGTCTGTAGTAGCCTTGAGGATTTGGACCGTTTGAGTAACAACTACCGAGTAATCTAATGAATTTAAGTTCTCAACATCGTTCTAGTTACTGACATTAAAATGTTTCGAGCTGCTTTATCGAAGCTGTTTTCAGCCTCCAGCCAGGAACCGCGACTACATACGACTGTTAGACACGTGTGTTCGAGAACATAGTGCTGTCTAACTATTGAGGGTTCTAATCATCCCCCTTATAGAGACCTTATAGAAACCCTATAAGGTTATTCGAACATGAAGCGTCTCACTGCTAAGCTAACGGTTAGCATCACGCCATTCAAAGCAATGTAACAAGGTAGTACAAAGTGTTAGCATCTCAATTAGCGTAATTACCTTTACTTACACAAAGTAAATCCACTTGTAGATCTTTATTTGTATTAAACATTAATAAGAATTGTATGTATATATACAGGTATACGCAACAAGTAACGTGATAATCTTTTCGCTTGGTATTAGATGCTACTAATAATATATTAACTTAGTTACTAACTCAGTTCTTTTTAGGAAAGGGGACTAGTAGTTATAACTAATAACTTTTGTGTCTGATCTGGGTCATTTGGGCGACTGTTGTGTTCCGATTCCGTACCGGAAACCCCCGAGGAATGAAAAGTTTGACCTTCAAAATGAAGAACTGTTAAAAATGTGATTGGATTCACCGTTTCAGACTTCTCAGAGAAGGAGTGAGGGATGATGGGAAGGCTGAAGGCATTACTAATGATGTCATTATTTTCTGTAGATATCGAGGCCTGATGTAGGCCAGAGAGACCCGAGGATTTTTGTCAATATCAGACACCACCTTTCACGATCAAAGGATTATTTCTGTCTTATTACTGACGCTGGGGAATCATATATTTGTCCGTGTCCACCAGGAGCATGATGGGAAATGATCTTAAAGGGAATCGAGCCAATATTCCTGTGATTGTGTTAAGATTCCCGGTCTTTGCAAACATCTTCAGACGTGATAAGGTGTCAGACTTCGTTCTAATAAACATCATTTCAGAGTCCGTTAGTATACGTAAGGCGATTCTCGTCTCCTATTAACCTGGCTGCATGTTTTGGGACTGTCGGAGAAAATCAGCGCTCTCCTGAGAGGGGATGGAAGCCCGCGTGCCACCCGCTCAGCCATGCCACCAACCATGTATGTTTATTAGTAACGTTTGTTTTGTTCTCGGTTGCAGGAAACTCTCCATCCGATGAGTCTGAGGAGCGAGATAAGGAAGCCCGAGCGCTCACGTACCCCGCTTATATCGCCAGCCTGCTGGACTCCGGTTCGAAACGCCTGGCAGCGGGAGTGCGTATGGACTGCAGCAGTCAGGGACAGTGCCCGCCCTCATGCCACCTGTGCCATATGAGTCCCGGACCACCACGACCCGCAGAGCCCGTTCTGCTCCAGGTCACCAAGACGGCACCCATCTACGAGCTGGTCAATAACAATGAAACCTACCAGGTGTGTGAAATATTGAAATACACACACACACACACACACACACACACATGCATACACACACATATACGTGTGTGTGTGTGTGTGTGTGTGTGTGTGTGTGTGTGTATGTTTGTAGTTAATAATAAACTTATCACAGTTACAGTCGCCACAGATTTTATAAAATATGAATTTTAGTTTAATAATTTATATCAAATCATGTGTTTTAAAGTGATTCGTTTAAAAATCGTGAAATTATAAGTACTTCATTAAGCACTCATATTCCTTTTAAATTAATAACCTCCATTATGTGCACGCTGTGTAAAATGTTTCATTATTTTGTTATTATTATCTTTAATCATATTTTTAAACAAGTTTTGGATGCAAAATGCTGTCATCTGGCAACCCTGTTCACTGCAGCATTGAGAACCTTTTGTTAAAGTTTAAAATTGTAAAATCACTATATATATATATATATGTAATCACAGCTCTCTTGGTTGGTACTGACAGGCTCTGCAGGAGGCCATGATGAGCATATTGTGGTGTTCAGGAAAAGGAGACGTCATCGATGACTGGTGCCGCTGTGATTCCAGCGCCTTCGGTTCAGACGGTCTGCCAACCTGCGCGCCACTTCCCCAACCCATGTAAGATACCCAAAGAGACACCCGTCACCTTACGGTTGTCTATTGCAGGTGTGCTTAAATAACGACCCAAACGAATCTCAATGAAGGGCCACGAATAAACGACTGACACAAAACGCTGCTGTTTACTCACGGGAACGTCGTGTTCAATGATTTCAGCGCATGTAAACATGTCTGATGGCATGAATTCAAAAGAAATGATTGTATGTGTTCAGGCTCAGACTCTCGCAGGCGTACGAACCCAGCAACTCTTTGGTCATTGTGGAATGGAATCACACAGAACCACCGATCGGAGTTCGTATTGTTGATTATCTCATCAGTCAAGAGAAAATAACAGAGCGGACTGATCACACCAAAGTGGAAACAGGTAAAGTAGTCATGATTCTTACTACTAATAATAATGTAGATCGATTAAATAGATAGATAGATTAGATTATATAGATAGACAGACAGATAGATAGACGGACGGACGGACGGACGGACGGACGGACAGATAGATAGATAGATTTTATTAGAAAATCTAAAATAGATTTATTTTAAGCACATCATCATGGATATTATTTTTCTCTATACAGGCAATTTTGATATAAAGACATTAACACCATTTCAGAAGAATAAAAGTTATATACACACACAATCTGTGCATTTATAACTCACTTGGAGAGGTTTTATATTATAAAACATACAGTGTCATTTATACTTATGCTATACTTAATTATACTAAGATAATTCATATAAAATAAATACAAATATAAACAGAACGTGTTACTATATAAGTGAACACACATTGGAAGCCCTATTCTGGTTAATAATTAATAATTAACATTTGGGTTTTTAATAGACTATAAATCTTATAAAAATAGTGAATCTTTTATTCATAACAACTGATCTGAGTGATCATGACCACTAGAGAGTGCTACACTTTTATTTAAGTTATTATGTTTAACGCTCTTACTGCAGTTGCTCGTACTGGCAACATTACAACTCATCATCATCATCATCATCATCATCATCATCATCATCATCATCATCATCATCATCATCATCATCAACTATTTATTTATTTTATTTTATTAAAGCTGGATTGAAATGGATTGAACTTAAAAAACGTACTGAAACATAAATAACAACATTTTATTTGATTATAGCTTCAGTCATTGGTTGGTTACGGATACAATAACAGGACGTAAATATTATTAATTATATTAATTAAAATCATATATGTATTTGTCAATAAGGATGATATTATGAAGAGAGCTAAAAATCAGTAGCCGTGGCGCCGTGGTTAAAGAACAGTGGGCTTGTCGTCGGAAGGTGATCGTGCTCACTGCTGCCCCCTAGTGTCTGCCCCACCCCCCAAAGAGCACCACGCGGGTTGTAGAAAGACCTGCAACCTACTCCGTAAAAACAGAGAAACTCTAGGGGGGATCGAGGTAGAGGTTCAGAGAACACCGAAGAGTCGGATACGACTGGAAACAGGATGAAAATAAATAAATTAATATATATTCTTATAACCTGTTTATGAAGCTGCACCCAGGTAAAACTTTATTCGTTTATTGATGCACATTTTCTCTCATATTAGTGTAGCGCAGTGTCATTCTGTCATTTAAAAGACAAACGTTGTCTGTATTGAGGTTTACAGACGGCAACCGGCCTTTAACTTCTGATGTCATCGATCGTGCCGATCGCATTACATCAGGTCAGCAGACGCCGGGTTGCTTAGCGCCTGCTCATGTTCTGGTCAGTTTTCTCAGCCTTTTTATCTTGTATAATAATCCCAGCAGGTACAGATCGTGATGTTTTCGATGCGGTAAAACCTCTGGCCTCATCTGGATGCCTCTTCCTGTCTTTGGTCCATCTGTCTTGTTGACTTTAAAGGAACGTTCATTGCTTCTCACTTCTCGGGTTCTGTGGTTGCCCATCTAAGTTGGATCTCAGATACGAGGGACTGTTTCATCGAAAAGAACATCATGTTTATTAAGCCCAAATGTGGAATATTGTGCAACCATGAGCGATGGTTTATGACTGCATGAGATCAGGTGAATCTAAACTTTGTTCTGTTTGTTTAAAGAGACTTGATTTATATTAGAAAGATGAAATAATAACGACAGGAATAATTAATAGAAGCACATGAATCTTAATCGTTTATTTATTTATTTATAATCTGATTTGTGATGTCAGTAAATATATTTAAGATCTGACCGAAGTGCTACAAATATTTCTGTAGAGCTTCCACCACTATTCTACGACACACTACATTACTCGGCTGTAGCGTGAGTTTCCACTACTCTATGTGACACTACATTACTCGGCTGTACCGTGAGCTTCCACCACTTTACGAGACACTACATTACTCGACTGTAGCGTGAGTTTCCACCCCCTATGAGACACTACATTACTCGGCTGTAGCATCAGCTTCCACCACTTTATGTGACACTACATTGTTCGGCTGTAGCGTGAGCTTCCACCACCCTGTGAGACACTACATTACTCGGCTGTAGCATCAGCTTCCACCACTTTATGAGATATTACTTTACTCGACTGTAGCGTCAGCTTCCACCACTCTACCAGACACTACATTACTTGACTGTAGCGTGAGCTTCCACCACTTTACGAGACACTACATTACTCGACTGTAGCGTGAGTTTCCACCCCCCTATGTGACACTACATTACTCGGTTGTAGCGTGAGCTTCCACCACTTTACGAGACACTACATTACTCGACTGTACCGTGAGCTTCCACCACTCTACAAGATATTACTTTACTCGGCTCTACCATCAGCTTCCACCACCCTACCAGACACTACATTACTCGACTGTAGCGTCAGCTTCCACCACTCTACCAGACACTACATTACTTGACTGTAGTGTGAGCTTCCACCACCCTATGAGACACTACATTACTCGGCTGTAGTGTGAGCATCCACCACCCCATAAGATACTACATCATTTGGCTGTAGCATGAGCTTCCACCACCCTATGAGAGTGCATTACTTTTATGAATCATTAAACTGTCTAGTATATCACACCCACTAGCATTTATTACTACATGATATATGATTAGAGTCGCAACACCTCAGCTGCACAGAGTCCAGTACAGAAGTACAGAAGTCCGCAAAGGGATTTAAAACTTTTCCTGAATATAAATTGTTGCTCTTAAAATGCGGTCGCTGGCCCCCCAAAAAAGGTTTGTATTTACCAGGATGGTGTTACCATATTAGCAGCACAATATTTTTGTGTTACCATGGCGTTAGCTAGACGATATAACAGATATTCGTGTGTGTTTTCGGGGAAACGCTCGTACGAAATCGGCGGCGTCTCGGTGCAGAAACAACGCGAAGGCATTTCCTGCCGCTTAGAGCTCGAAGAATGTTGAAAACCCAGAGAGATGGAAGCAATATCGCAAGAAGTCTTCGACCGCCGCCGTTCGCTGCGCTAATCTGCTCTTAATGGGATTCAGGCACACGATGCACACGATGCACACGATGTGACATCATAGGAGTCTAATATCTTAGAGGGGAGTCTGCTCTGGATCTCAGACGCTACGGAAACAAACATGCTAGCCCCCTTCAGGCTGGGATCAGACAGTTTACTCAGGGCTAAAGTGGACGTGACTTACAGGATGCAAGAAGATTACCCATACATCCTAAAAGCCTGATGTTTAACCTGTAAAGGGCCATGTCATCGTGCTTTCTCGAGGACTTGTGTGTGTGTGTTTTATTTTTTAAAGAACGGTGCTGAGGAACAGGGGGAAGACGCTGCTTCACTGCTAAGGAATGTCTGAGTCGAATCAACTTTCCGGACCAATTATCTCATGTGTTTAGGTGTTGGGGCAGGTGCTGGGTGGAAGCTGGCATGAATCACTCATATATTTATGTATGTTTGTGCCATTGTGCACCGTATACAGTTCAAGGTAAAGCATCGAATTAAAACAAAAGTCGTGGCATTGCAGATGATTATTGCACCATCTACAGTCCATGACAATAACAAAAGATACACAGGTCGTCATTCTACAATGCATGTACAATGTATTTTTTCCCTCGATGTATGTATGAATGCTCTACTCAATCAGAAGCCCAGGTACATACCTTAATAATCCCTAACGGGTACGTTCATGGTCACGTTTGTTTCTGCTTTTATTGGTCTAGAGAAGGAAAATGAAGATTTAAAAGGAAAATGAGATTTTTTTTCATCTATAAATAAATCACGAAGAAATCATGTCTCGAGGCAATAGCAGGGATGGATTCATGGATCGAAGGACTAGAATAAACACATTTTAAGATATTTAAGTTGAAAACAAACAGCCTGTAAATATGTTGAGATAGTCCATGGATGGACCAAACTGACCAATTTTTAAACCCAACGATTAAACAAGGACAAAGGATTTTTGACAAAGAGCTCGACAATCAAGACATCACACAAATAATTCAAGGTTCTAAAGCAGCGGTCACCAACGCGGTGCCCGCGGGCAAAAGGACCTCATGAATCGCCAGTGGGCTTGTTCGATTCTAAAAATAGCTGCATATTTTGCATATTGATATTTATATTGATTATATTTATATTGATTGATTGCATATTGATTTTCCTACCTTGTTAAATGATTGTTGAAAATGATTGTGAGAAATCATTAACATGATCAGCATCTTCACATAGATGAATATCATTCATTATTAATAGTAACATGTCATTAAAGGTTATAAATGTGTGATTTCACAAGTGTGTATCAAACTGGAAGCTCTTCACATTAGTTGGTACCCAAAAGTTTCAAAAAGGTTGGTGACTCCTGTTATATACGAATAACCAATAATCATTTGATGGTGGGCTAATAATCCTCCTCATCCTGTTATTAATAACTTAAGCCATTAAGACAATCTCTGTTTATTCTTTCAGAACTGCTAGCATATATTTTTCTTATAGATCCTGTGCTCGTTTAGTTGTCTTTGCAAATTATTTATGTATTAATCTCTAATTAATAGTGGTGTCCCCCAGGGTTCTGTCCCGAGGCATCTACTATCTATAATTTACCTGCCTCCCATTGGATGTCCAGTAATGATAACTAGTCTTCGTCCTTTAAGAATCTAGTTGATGAAACTGATAAAACCTTAGATTTTAAACAAATTCTCAAAATTGAGAAAACATTTGTCTCTCTGGTCACTCAGGTTAAGTCTGGATGAAATCCTTGACGATCATTTTTTATTTCTGGGACATATTCATAATATCACTTGAACTCTTGCTACATTTTTATTATAAACATAAATCGTCTAGGTCCATCAACAAATCAATGTAACTCTCTTTACCTCATTATACTATATATACATGGTCTGCTGCTTGTATTATCTCTAGACCATTTCCTACTGAACATATTACTACAGTACAAGTAGTTTCACTGGTTTCCTGTCCAGTATCACATCGCGTTTAAAGCTCACCAAAAATGAGCACTTCCATATCTCTTTCCACTTCTCATTGAGTGTTTTTTGAGCCTTGTAAAACTGAAACTTAGTGAAATCTCTACATAGTTAGATATAAAGGTTAAAGGGGCTGAAGTGTTTATATTTGCAAGTTTGGGCTTTATATGACAAGCTAATGTGTTGTGCTACTTCATTCCATTAGCTTAAATAGCAGGATACTAACAGCATTTACAGCATTTAGCAAATGACTATATAAAAACCGGTTTCAGAATCAGAAATACTTTATTGATCCCAATTTTCACATTACAGTTTATAGTCTGAGCGACTGAGAGTTAAGGACATTGCTCAAGGGCCCAACAGTAGCACCCTGTAGTGCAGTGACGGGGTTTAAATGAAAACGATAAAGTGTGTTTTTTCCAAAAATCCCACCTACAAGTCAGATTTGATGAGTTTTCTTCATTTCTAATGCAGATAATCAGACAGTAAGGCAGTTCTCTAGATCTTCAAACATACCCCATGTGTGCAGATCTTCTTCTGCCTTCTAATTATCCACTTCTTTGGTCTGACTGTCTATTATTGGGGGCTAGATTGGAGGCTAGAGCTTTTAGCTGCTCTGCCTCACATCCCACTTCTTTCTCCCTCATGACATGCACTATTGATCGTTCTGTAGATCTAAAACATGCCTTAACCTAAAGACTCTGGGCTTTCTGTGTGGAGTTTGCATCTCCCTTTGTCTGCGTAGGTTGCGTAGAATGCAAGTAAAGCAAATTGAAGATGCAAAATTATCTGTAACTGTTTGATCTGATTTCTTTGACCGTCTCCTGTCATGAATGTTACCTAAAGAGTAAAACAAGACATCAAAAGTTAAAATAAATAAATACAATAAGTGGATTGTGTGAAGAGCAGACTGGGCGTATTTAGGAAGTTAACTAATTATTACCTTCCTCAATGTGAGTTTTGTTCATTTCTATAGTCACATCCTTTTAAATCCCTGCAGGTTTTAAAAGTCGCATTACGGTCCCCTTGTTAGTGTCCTGGACATGCATTGTTTTAAAACAAACAATTTCCTAAACTCATTTGGGATTTGGCTCTCATCACATATCAGCGCTCCATTTGTGTTTAAGTGAAGTGTAATTTAAAAGGGCGCAGTTATCAGATCGGTGATCAGATGCCTCTGCCAATGGGAATAAACAGAACACAACCACTGCATTTCAGTTTTTGAGTCTCCATATGTAAACGTATACAAACAACATTGAGTATTATATAAGCCTTGACCCTGAAAACATCAAGATTAGGCCTATAATTAGGCATTTAGTACTACAATGGTGTCTACTCATTAAGACAGGAAAGCTAGAATCCCAAGCATTGGGTGGAGACATTTTCTTATCAGGACATATCGCCTGTCAGGAAGTGCATCCTTTACTTTGGCTGCTACATTCCAATCCTTTCTGTTCCAAAGTGCCGGAAAATGGTTCGGAAAATGTGAAGCACTTTACATGGAAGAGTAACTGAAGAATCTCACCTAAACTGATAAGAAAACCTACACTTGATGTCACTGTTGAAGATACTATTTAATTATTTAACTCATGAACTGTTTTATTTCTATCACTATGAGCACGGTCCTTATAAATATACCAACTTATTTCAGCTATGTCTGTGGTTTATTTCATTTAAATATGACTGAATACAATTTTATATTGTTGCTTATTTAGATAAGTCGTGCTGTCTAGGCCATAGGATATTTATACTTGTACAACACACGATGCTATATTTTATCAGCATTAGGAAAGAATGTCTGTCTAATAACTATATTACACGTATGTGTAACCTCCATATTATTGTAGCATATCGTCTGGACATTTGTAGATATTTTATAACATATATGACATACCTATACGTAATATTTTTTATAGGATTCAATTATATAATTATATACAGTTTATATACAGTGCTTCCACACATACAAACTTTCACAGATATGGGCCATTGAAAGTAAAAAAGTTTAAACTACAAATTTCTAATGAAGAAGAATTTATCCACAGGTTACTGTGTTATTTTACTGGGTAACACTGAAACGTAAGCAACTTGGGTTCGATCCCCAAGTAGGGCAGTCTGAGTACTTGCATTCACATTTTCAGCATTTAGCAGATACCTTTACCCAAAGTGACTTTCAACGACATTAGCGCACCATTATGAGCAAATGAATGTTAAAGGCTTTACCCTTAACAAGGGCCCAATGGTAGAAACTAAGTGGTAGTACAGCTTGAACCTGTGACCATTTGATTTCTAGCCTAAGATCTTTAATAATAAGTAGGGCCGGGACTTTAATGAATTACTATCGATTAATTAATTGCAAAGATTTTAACGCGTTAAATTTTTTTTATCACAATTAATCGCATTTTGGAGCCGGAACCTTTGTATTCGCTATCCTGACTACATTTCCCAGCATCCTTTGCATCGTAACTCCAACTATGGAAAGCCATAATGATCATAATACTGTGTAATACACTACACGTGTTGTGTTACATTCTCTGTTCT
>JAOUQU010287469.1:0-13134 GCA_028566735.1 Ammoglanis amapaensis
CCCACTATCATAAAAATTATTTAGTTTTACCACGGCTTAATTCTATTTTAAGAATCAAGGTGGGACACACATGGGCAAATACATTAAACACCTAAACAGAGCTACAGTAGTTTGTAAGGTAAAGAACTACACACATACACACACACACACACACACACACACACACACACACACACAAATATTTCAAAATTTCCAATTATGTTCAAGTATCTGCATGACTGTAGACTGTGGGAGAAAACTGAAACACCCCAAGGAAATTCAGGCAGAACATGTAAACTCCATACAAAAAGTCCCAGGTTGCCTTATTTGGGAATCGAACCTAAGATTTCTTGCTTAGCATTGTGGTAAGCCACTGTGTCGCCCTAGAGACCCCCCAAAAATTTTAATCATGGAAAGCATCCAGTTTGTTGAAGGCCCTCATGAACATCGAAATGTCTAGGTCTGAAAACAGCTGCCAGATGTGAGGGTATCTCAGACGTCCTATCACATTCTCACAGAAAATATTGTATTAGTGGAGAACTCACAAACAGGAAGTGAGAGTATGCTTCCTTTACTAAGCTGGGAAATTATATAGTTGTTGGATAAAAAGAAATCCGGAGCTGGATGGCCTGTTTGTTGTAACACGTTTCTGTAAAGCCGCTGGATTTAAAAAGATTTTTCAATTGCTGTGTTGGGGTTCAGTCTGGATTGGACAAAAACAATGCAATTATTTCAGACTCTTTAAAAAGGCAGTTTAGAGAAAAAACTGTTACCATATCTTTTAGATAATTAACATTTGCAAGTAATTGTATAAAATCTATTTTATAGGTCCGTTAGGACGAAAAAAGGTTTTTAGTTTGTACATTAGCAGTCTTAACTACTTATTCTTTACATCAACACGAACTAAAAGAAAATGCAAAACGATTCAATTTTGGATCATGGATCATGTCTATCATGTTTGGTTTTGTTTTTTATTACCAAGAATTATTGCACAACTTATAATCACAGCCGCTAACACAAGTGACTGCTGCCAGAATTTTCAAAACAAACTGTTGAATATATCAGGACACAATGATGCTGCATTTTCATAACATGCACGTAAGAGCTCTAAGCATCACTGCATAATTACATTTGAATTTTTACGTTTTAGTATATTTTACGTGCAAGCAAGATTCATGGCCTACTTTGTCAAGACGGAGCACGATACAACACAACCCTAATGAAAAACAAGCCTGGGCTAAGTTGAGAACACCCGAGGCCTGGCAGAGAAAAAAGACAAAGGATTACGGCGATTATATAAAGACACTCATATGACTGCATGGGCATGTAACAAAGCAAAACACTAAACTTAAAACATATGAGCGCAAATTTTTAACAATAACATGGAAAAGCAAAATAGTAACATGATTTAAGTTAATCACAATAATCTGCAGAGTATGCTGCTTGTGTATTCAGTTGACACGTGTTTTTCCACGTCCCAAATTTTCTTTATGTCTATTATATTCAAAACAAGAGTGTTTGTGCATCCTTGTCCCAAATGGCACAGTTAAACAAACCTATTAACTATAAATCATTCCGATTTGCAGTGTGTGTGTGACCAGTTGGATGCTGTGTAGTAACCATCACATTCATCTTTAGATGAATCTCCTAACATTTGTAGTACTCCTTAAAAGGAAGTATCAGTTTAACCTTTAACCTAAAACAACAACTACAACAGCGATAAAAAAATGAACAAAATACGTAACATAAAAGTTCAATGATTGCAAACCTCCCTGAATAATATTTGATACTAAGTCGTTGTCCAACTCGACTACATACATATTTCAAATGAAAAGCAGAATTATGATTTCTATTTTCAAATTGATTAAACAACATATAAAAACACCTCAACCATTTTACATTAAACTACTTTCAAAATGACCTGCTGGAAATAAGATCATATCGTGGACTTTCTTTTGATTGCCAGAGCTTCTGCATCAACATCTGTATTGATAATTTAAGGAAGTAACAGAATAGCCTGTTAGCCTAGAACAACAAGTACAAAAACAATACAAAGTAGAACAAAAGTATTTGTGTGATTGCAAAACTTTGCTGAAGCTGGAACATTAGTCAGATATCAAAAAGGAACAATGAGCTTAATTTTTAACTCCCTTAACTGAAAAAAAAAAAAAGGTTTTACATAAATGTTTATTAACTGGCCCTAGAACTCCATGTCAGCTTTGTTACCAACAGAGATGTAAGCAACTTTTAAGGCTTTCCAATGAGCATTTCAGAGAAGGTGGGTCAAAACAGTATAGAAACTCACTCTTCATAACAAGAAAATCAAAATTCCACAGTAAGTGAATGAACAGATATGGGTAAAGCTGAGACGGTAGGGATGCAACATACAGCTACACTATATGTAATTGCTATAAAGTTTAGTATATATAACTTAATCTTTTTGAATGAAAATGAAATACATTTTTTCTTTTTAATGAATTATGTAATGACTGCTTTCTTTTGTATTGTAATTTTCAACATTCTACTGGTATTATGTTGTTGAACATAGCGGCTCAGCATGTCACGCTGTCGCCTCACAGCAAGATGCTCTTGGAATTGATCCCGCAAAGTGGTGGTCTGGATCTGGTCTACTCCAAACTGGTTTTCTCCCACAATCTTATAACAGTAGCTAGGTTAACTAGAGATACCTCTTCTTTAAGATACATTAAGGGAATCTTTGCCAATATAATAAAGTTAATGACAATCTTCTGTGTGTAATCTTGATAGCTAAAGCAAATGGAAATTTTAGTGCACATGTATGAATTAGTTACAATTTAAACACATTTGGGCGGCAATGGCCTGATGGTGAGAAAACTGGCCTTGTGATTGGAAGATTGCTGTTTTGATTTCTGAGAGTGCTGAAGTGCCCTTAATCAAGACAACAAAACCGTAACTGCTCCCTGGGCGCTGTGGCTAGGGCTGCCAACCATACCAAACAGGTGTGCTCACTACTGTCTCCTAGTGTGTGTTCACTGGTAAAAGTGGGTACATTTGTGTTTCATTGGATAGATTTGGTTTATTATGGAAGAATAATTCCTATGTGTTTAAAAAGTATGAGCAATTATTTCAGCAATGATTATAATTTAAAAAAAAATTACTCTTTATTGTTTGTTTTCTCTGTATTTGCTGCATACAAGATTTCAGCTGCTTAAGAGTTTGAGGTTACTGATGTCTGGTTTTTCTCTTCATGATGGACAACAGATTCTAATAGGAAACAGATCTGGACAGCAGGCAGTCAAACACAATCATGATATGTCAATAAAGTCATGCTGTTGTGGTGTGTGCTGAATGGGGCACTGTCTTTCTAAAATAATGGTCTTGATGACAGCATATGTCTCTGTACAATCTCATTATACACCTTTACATTTATTTTTTCATTAATTGTCAATTGTCATTGTTCATTTTATTGTCATGCTTTATTTATTTCATTTTGACATACCTGCATGTTTTTGGACTGTGGGATATGGGGAGAATATGCTAACTTCACATAGAAAATCCTCAGGCCGACCTGGAAATCGAGCTCGGGACTTCTTGTGCTATATACCTTTACATTAATGAATAATTCACATACTCTTAGTCATACATGCAATGGGTACCTATGTGTGCCCACACTGTAACAGTTGATGCAGATGTTGGCTTTTGCACTTCTTAAGCATTTTTGATTTTGTTTGATTTAAGCACTTTGAATTCAGTTTCGACCTTCCACTGTTTTCATTATCAGGATCATAACCAAATAACTCCATATTATTGCAATAAAAAATGATGTTTGATTTATTTATTTTTTTGCAATGCAGAATTAATGTTTAAGTAATACAATTTCAGGTTTGCATTTGTAGATGCGATGGACTCGATGCTAGCTGGTGTACTGCAGAACCAATGCTGTTACATTTAACAGGCAAATTTAGTGGTTACTGTTGCTAAGCATGTTGAACTTGTGTTTAAAGTGGTTGCAAAAGTGTTTATAAGATGCTGGTTTGATGCATAAGGTAGTTAATTTTGTGTTCAACGCTGTGGTTCCATGTGGTTGTTACAATTATGCATTATGGTTTAATTTGGTATTTTAAAGTTGTAGCAAAATGGATGTTTGGTATATTTTTTTATACTATGCCTTCAGAGTGTTGCCCCGATGCTATAAGGCGATAGCTGCAGAATTAGGTGCTATCATTCTTGTAAAGAAAAAGAGGAATATGAATCAGACCAAACTTGTCACATTTACACAGTTATAGCCTGTGATTGTCAAAAAACAATACTGCGATCCTACTTATTATGCTGTTACATCGTGACTTACTGCATCTAAAATTCACTGCATATTTTTGTCGCCTTGCTCATTGTGCTAGTCCCATGCAACTACATTGTCTTACATAAATAAAATATGCCATCCAAGAACTGGGTAGGTTTAATTTTACTCAACAAAACTACAGCAAAAATGGTGTTGACTTGATGGTATATAGTTTAATGTAAGCCAAGTATATCCTAGCACAGCTGGAGCTTCTTTATTTTGGGGGGGGGGGGGGGAGACTAACTTTAGCATATGAGAAGCAAGGGAACTTTCAAAAAGAGAGGAAGTAAGGAGGAGGTGGTGGTGGAACAAAAAAAGCAAAAGAAGAAAAACATCTGGAGCTCATTGGAGCCCTGGAGGGAAAACAGCAAATAAAATCCAACAATAAAAACGTGTTTTTTAAGCTTTTACCTGATTTATAAAAAGAAAATATGTTTTAACTTTGGTTAAAATCGAGCATAAAAGAAGGGTTTATTGCAACGATATGTATCATATGGTGTGGTGTGTGTGGTCATAGCCAAGTGTGTGTGTTTATATTGTTTGATTGTGTGTTTAAGAGGACAAAACGTTACATAGGAACATATACTGTACAGTTGTCCCGTCAAAAGGCTTTGCAACAACAGTGTTGCAGGTTTGTTACCGCATTGCACTGAGTAAAATCAATGCTTTATTTATTTATTAGGACTTTAATGCCATGTTTTAAACAATGGTTTTAAATGTCCCAGACTGTACCACTTTCGAAATGGAACCCAAGCCCTTCTTTAATGTGATAACAGTGCTGTCAAGCCCCTATGTTGCCAGCTTTTACTACCGTAGTTTGTTAAATAAAACAATACTTCTATTTAATTCTAGCTAAAGCAATGATGGTTTAATTTGAATCAGTAAAAAATGAAGCAATGGAACTTTTTTAGACTTATTTTGCTGAGGTAATACTTAAGTTTGACATTAACACATAATGAATTATAGCATGTACATTATGCACATGTACATTACATGATGCACATTATATATCTTTGCTTTAGCTAAATATTATTAGATTGAAGTTTTATTGTAGCTAATCAATATAACATTTTAGTATAGCTTTTTCTATTTTTCTAGCTCGTTCTAGTATAGTAAAGCTTTGTATTATATTATGTTATATTTATGTTATTATATTTGTTATTGTTTTAACTGAACCGTGTTGTACTGTATGTATGACTGTACAATGATAATGAGGCTTTAATGTCCTTCGGGATTAATGAAATATATGTCTGTCTGTCTGTCTAAGTATTTTTAAAGCCTGATTTTAATATTAATTGTAAAAAGTGATGCTCTGCTTCAACAATAATTGGCTGTAGTTTTTACTATTAAGATATAGCAGGGCGTGCGCGCGTGCGTGTGTGCGCGTGAGCGTGAGCGCGCGAGACACACACACAGAGAGAGAGAGAGAGAGAGAGAGAGATACTCGGTTTGTGGAGTTGTTACCTCTAACTGAAACGACTAAACCAGAACTGGTGGATTTTTAAACAGAACCGCGCTGTTTATTTCAGTACATTTTGAGTAAGACGCGTATAATCATAATAATAATGATATATGACGTTTAATAAATGTAATATAGTTAGATTTATAATTCGATTTAGCAGGTCTCTTCCCTCTACCGGGTCGGTTAGGAAGAAAGTAATTTTGGGGGGATTTTTATTGTGATTCATGAGTCGTGTCGGCTCGTGTGGGATCGGTTCATGTCGGTAAATAGGGGGATTCTGTAAATGAGGAGTGTGTCGGAGTGTCTTGATACAGCGAGCCGTTTTTCTGTACGAGCATCGCACATGGGGTAAGTGTGTGTTTTTTTATATGATCACACCCACACATGCAGATAAACGGTGTTTGTTTAGATTTTATAACTTGTTCGAGCAATTCTGTCCTACCTAACTTTTAAATGAGCACGTCCTGAACAAGTGTAGTGCAGGAACATCTAACATGTAATAGTAGTGGTTGTGTGATAACTACACTACTCATACTGCACACATGGTAATACACTAACACTATAATGTCTGATTATCATTATGTACTACTGTTATAACTTTACATGTATTAACAGGTAAAGCCATTATGATGGACGTACGGATGAACATAGACAGATTTACTTTTGGGATTCCTAGTAGAACCATATTTTGCTTTTTTGAAATGATCCATGGCTGTACAAATCTTTTCTGACACCTGTCACTTTTTAAATGTCTACAGAAATACAAGTCATCACCGTATCATTGCACTTTTTCTTTAGTTTGGGTGCAAGATGGGCATAGACCCTGGATGAGGCACCAGTACATCACAGGGCATCCACTCACTAATAACCGGTTCATGCATGAGCATAAATCCCTGGAGGAAATTCACACACACATATGACTGAAGATGAGGATCAAATTGCCATTCTGCTTCGTGTAATATAACACTAGTGTTAGGTTCGAAATGCACCGATCCACTATTGATTCCCATTAGAACCAGAAAAGTGTACACTCTCATTCAGTTCACTCATTTTTAATGAGTGTGTCATCCAGGTCAGGATGATGCTGGGTCGGGCGCCAATTAGGACACAAGGCAGAAATAAACTCTAATACTCTCAGAGCCAGTTTATTGCCAGAGATCACACACTCATCTAGTCACTTGGACCCAGGGGAGGTTTGAAACAGCCAATTAACTGTGTTGTAACTTCGGAAGGAAAGAAATCAGAATACCCAAAAGGAAGCGATTGTAATTTATTTTTAGTTTTAGGGTGATCTAAACCATTTTTGTCTTTGTGTAAAATGTTAATGATGAAAGTGATAACAAAAGTGTGTATGTCGTTCCCAGGACTTTTTGTAGCCAGTACGATTTTAGGTTTTCACTACTATTCAAGTATTGGCAGATGTTTAAGTAATTTGCGTACTGTGGACATATAAAAATACAGCATTAATTCTATGATTTGAATCTTTGACGTGGGGTCGTCTGATATGCAGATAGTAAAAAAATAACCACGTATCTAATTGGTGAACAGTAATGTTATGATTGTCTGCCAATCACAGCCAAGGTACGTTACCTATAAAGAAATGGGTCCTCTGAACCCTTTGATGAAATGTATGCAGATGTTTTCCATCCTTTTTTGTTTTAATTGCAATTTACTCAAGTCATATAAGTTTGTCTTTAACATAATCAGCGGTGGAGGATTTTATCAGCCACCTCGTTGGTAAATTCAGGCAAGCTAGACTTCTTTTACTTTTCTCTATTTGGTTGTTTATTCAATAGTGGTACCTTCATTTCTTACCAGAAACAAAACAAAAGGTTAGTTTATAATCCTTCGTTTTTTTAATGTGTAATGTGTCTGCCGTTAAACATCAACAGTGTAGGAGGAAGGACTTGCTTGGTTGCTTTATTACCTTTTTATTGTAGTCACTGCAGGAGGTATTACGCTTGCCAATACATACATAGCAGGGTGCTGGTCCACATTATATCTTTGTAAGACCACCCCCCCCCCCCTTTTCTTATCCGCAGTTTTAGGGTTTTGTTCGTACGCAATGGTAGCATTGTTCCTAAGGGATTTTTAATTAGACAAAAGCTCTATTATGCCATTGTGTGGAAGATCAGCTTCGTCCACTCCACTGCTCCTAATCACCGTTGGTCCATGCAGATGCTCTATAGTGACATTGAAAACTGGTTTTCCTGCTTTTAATGTGAAAAGGTTCTGTGAGCTTAAACAGACACAATGAAACTTAATCAGACAGAATGAACCGAAGTGGACAAATCACCAACCTCAGCTTTTAGACTTTAGTCACAATAATTTACATCAAGCCATTTTTCCAACTTAATTTGTCATCTGAAAAAGTTTTAGATTTAGCTAGCGATGGAATTCTGATCCTCTTTTATTTGCCGAATTGTTTTCATTTCGGTGCATTGGAAGGGTCGACTGGGATAGTTACACTGAAAGGGTTTATTTAAGGTCTGGACCCTGCGTCACAATGGGATTTAAGGCACTTCACAAGCTTCTCTTGAGTCATTTGGTAGAAGACTTGTTTGTTCTGCAGCATAACTCATCTGCATTTAAGCTTTAAGTTTTGTCTTGATCGTTTAACTTTTTATTTGCTTTCAGTGTTTTCTAATAGTGAGCAGAATGTTTGGTTCATCCCATGCCAAATCAGGTCCAGACCATCACACCGTCACTGACATCATAGTAAAATGTGTAGTTCATTTTAAATTTGTTCCGAGTAAAGTTCCAGATGTCTCACAATGTCCTCGTCAGTGTTTTAGTGACTTTTTGTTGCACCTTTAGAATGTTGCATCACATGCTGGTTTTTTGAGACCATCTAGCCGGTTTCATGTCACCAGACAGGTTCTATTTAAACAATGTTTAGATTTGACAGGCCTGGGTGTGGCTAGTTAAATGAAACCTTAACTGTCAATTGAAATTGATTAGCTGGTTGATTGAGTAGAAAAAGATAAACATTTATACAAAGTTTCAGGTCTGGCGGAACAATATTGATTTGTCAGTAAATTAGTTATCTTATATTTAGTCATATATCAAAGTTTAATATTAGAAATAGTTTGTGATTGGAAAAGTGTGACTATATTAACAGATGAAATCGTGAAATGGAAACAATTTGTTTTACAGACATTTAAACAGGCGACAAAACATCTTTCATGCATGCAAAAATAATTAGAGTTCTCAGTTGCAGGCATAATTTATAATACTTATATTACTATACATCACAAAAAATTTGAAAACATTATAGCATTGATTACTACAGTATTATTGTACTATAACATATTCACCGAACAGGCATAATACTATAGCCACTGACCAGTGAAGTGAAAAACACTCATGAGCTCTTCATTATGGCACCTGGTAATGGGTGGGATATATTAGGCAGCAAGCAGACATTTTAGCAGCAAGCAGCACCAAATTTTGACTGACTGAATAGTGGTCAGTATCTTTTAAAAGTGGTCCAAGGAAAGAACAGTGGTTATTCGTTGAAGGGTGATGGGGGACCAAGATTGGCAGACACACTTAGGGAATGAAGGATTTACATTTATGACATTTGTCCAAGTGTTTTTAAATTTCAGTTACAGTATACAGTCTGAGAACCAGCAGCAAGCTGGCACTGGCGGGCATAAACTAGCAACCTCCAGATTTAAAGTACCTATTCTGTGCTGGTCTGTTAGAAAGGTTTTGGAATACACAGTGCATCACAGTGGTCAGCATTCCTGTGTTGTTTTTAATTCTAGTAATATCCTTATAACATAATCAATATCATATTTTACTAAAGTTTTACTGACTAGTTTTTCTTTGTTTTCTGCTTAGCAACATATGTGTAATATTGTTCTAGCGAGTCTTAAAAAGCGGTAAAGAAAAATTGCTCATGTGACTTTTTTTCCCCATGTCCAAAGAAAAAAAATGCTTTCAGAAGCTAACCGAAACATGTGACCCTATACACACAACGTTAATCCTTGTTTGCTTGTACCTCGGTATGTCCGAGAAAAATGCAGAAGCTACGAGGTCCTGAGAAGACAGCAGGATAGGGGGAGGTGTCCATGTGGCACGAAAAGCCTCTCTTTAGCGCACAGATAAGCTGATATGCAAGAGGAAATGCTTGTTGCATTGCTGAAAGGTGTTCATCCATCATTCCCAGTGCTGCAGACATAAAAGAATGCGCTTGTCTGCATGTGTATTGTAAGCTTCAGTTCTTTCTTTCTGTCTGCGAGATCTTTAAAACAAACCTTTTGACACGGTGATAAGATCAATTCAGGTCCAGCTGGACAGAAGAGTTCAGACAATACACGGACCGGTAGGGATATCAGGTGTTAAACTGAGCTCTCGCCGGCTTCTCTGGTAGTAAGACAACAGGCTGCTTTGTTTAGATTTTGGGTTTTACATCCAGGTGTCTTCAGGATGTTCTTCAACATGTTTCGCAACCCGCTGGGTTCTGAACATAGAACACTTTGTACGTGACCTGCTCTGTGTTTTTGCCCCGTGTGAGTTTATGCCTCATTAGCGGTGAAGGAAATCTGCCATACGGTGACTCTAACTCTAACGATGTTCTTTAGACTCATTTAAAGACTGTGCTGTCTGAGACATCCAGCTGTGAATGATAGAGTAAAGAGTTTGAATTAAAGCCCCGGTACCTGTAATTCTTAGCAGCGGTTGCGCTGACTCACATGTCGACTGAGATTCAGGCTAAAACAGATGCTCCAGTCGATCTCATTTAACAGTCATACTGCAAGTCACGAAGCCATGATGTCTTCTTCTTCCAGTCATGATCTTTCCAGATGTGCTTCTTGTAAAGCACTGATGGTACAAAACATGCTTTATGTTAGAAATACTTGTACGTTTGAAGAACTTACACTCAAATAGTCATTGGCTACATGCATGTTAAAGTTAAACATGTTAGTATCATCCTCTAATTGTGATAAATATTTGTAGTATGTGTAACAACAAGTTAACATAGCCAGCGAACTTTTTTATTGACTTCAGGTGGTGCAAACTACCATTTAAATATATGAAATAAATGGTTACAAGGCATTTCAGTGGTCTTGTCTAGGGCTTTGAGCTCTAACCCAGTGCCTTCACTGAATGGTGACAAAAGTCACCAAATACAAAGCTAGAATACACCCTGGAAGGAGGTTTTATACACACTCATTTATTCACACACATAGGGTAGTCACAAAAATAGGGTAGAGTGAGCGATCTATTGCCCAGCAAGTACACATTTAAATAGGGTTGTCCACGACCAAGGATTTTGTTGGTCGACCAGTGGCTGTCATTTACACCGACTAATCGACCAATCGACAACAAAAAATAATAATAATAATCCCATTTTGACCGGGATACACATTTGTGAAGTTTTACCTTTAATGCCGGGCCGCCACATCTATGCGCATTTATCACTAATGCCGGGAGTAACCGTAAAACAGTGAGCTGTTTTACTTCATTATTTATTGTATTCAAACTTCAGATCGGCATAGGGTAGCTAGGCTTGTAAGCTACTTACATTTTTGAGGTGGTAAAGCATGTTCGTGGTGGACGATTGATAGGCAAATGTTTTCCTGCAAATTTGGCAAGTAACCCTCTTTGGGTCTTTATCTTTTTCAAAATGATCCCATATTTTAGATCCTTCCAGACATGGCCAGAATGCCCTCTTCTAGTGGAATTATTTTGTCAGTGTAATTGGTGCATTGCATCATGTGTTTTTTTTTAATTCAGACTGATTTTTATTAAACAGATTTCAGTCTGAAAGTTCTTAGATTTAACAGACAAAATGTTTTGCGTGCAGTGTAGCAAGAGCAGTAGTTCAGTAATTGTCATTTATTTTCGACGCTCGTCTCGCTTGCCACAGGCTCACTTTGTTCTCATCTTTTCTTTAGTGTTTTAGTTTTATTTTTGCAAGTTTTAGTGATTAGTTGCGTCATAAAAACAATAAAGTGGTAATTAAAAGAATTACGTGTAGGTGTTGTGGAAAGGTTTGAACTTACTAAGAAGTGAATATGGTTCTTTTTGTGTCTTTTCACACTCCCTAAAAACACCTAACTGTTTCAGGCAATCACATTTTCCAGAACAGTGCTCCCCCGTTGTGGTTTATTAAATCACAGTTTCTCTGTAACAGATAACCTACACTCAAGTCAGTAGCTAGCACAAGTAAAGCACCAGTTGGGACTGCCTTAATAGACCAAGTAATTAAGATGATCTGGTATTATACATGTAGCCAAATAGTAGTTCAGTGTCAGTTTGGTCCTTTGCAGTGTTAATTTCTGAAACAGATTGTTCTGGGGAAAAAAACCACACACATAGTCACGAGGCATCTGAATCAGCTTGATGCTTCTTAAAAATTACAACCAGACACATTTGACTCAAACAAATTAGCATGCACATTTTGGCCTGGTCGCGTTAACACTTTTTGAATAACAGTTAACATGTAGATGAGCTCAGAAAGATCTTTAACCTGTGTTTCAATAGAGCATTAAGGTCCTTGAACCACCCAGCTGCAAACCACATAAACGGTTCATAAACATATTCATTTAGCTAACGGACAATCAAAACCCCACACTGACTTTATGTCGTATGCTGAGCAGAAACCCAGTACCGTTTGTCTGACTTGCACTCTAAAGGCAGGCACTAAAAATGTGTTCCCAATAAACCGGTCTGTATCCACTCAAGGTCCTCGGAACACATTTGCAAAAAAACATGTGCATGTGAAAGGAAATTAAATAAACAGGCTAATAAATAAACGCATGAGCAAGTGAACGGAAGAATAAACAAAGAGAGGAGGCGTGCAATGGTGGGAACTGGAAGTGTGGGATTTTTTGGGCTGGGTTACAAGAGAGGTTTAAGGTGGACCCACGTCTTACAGTGGGAGGTGCGATTAATAATAAAAACAAGATTTTTGTGCAAAGTGCAGGTTCTGATCTGTACGCAGAATCTGGGAACACAAAGACGTTTATAGAAAAGAGCTGCAACAATAAGTAGGATGAACTTACAGCTCTGAAAAGCTGATCGTTTTTTCCCCTGATTGTTAATGAATGTTTTTTAAACCCTGAGCCATTGCGAGCAAAAAAAGCTATCAGAAAGAAAAATACCTACGCGAAAGTAAACAAATTTAAACAGTCACACTGGTAAACACTAATTGTGAAGGCTGTTATTCGTTTTCTTGGGTCATGTATAAAATCATGAACATAATGTGTGTTGCTTGAAATCGTTTCATAGTTGATATGTGGTAACCATGGGGTATCATTTTCCCTTTCATTCATGAGCACTGTCTTACAGATGGTGTGTGTGTGTGTGTGTGTGTGTGTGTGTGTGTGTGTGTGTGTGTGTGTGTGTGTGTGTGTGTGTGTGT
>JAOUQU010287577.1:0-13134 GCA_028566735.1 Ammoglanis amapaensis
ACTTCCAGACAAGTTGGGATATGCGAAGAGAAACATTTCATTGTACTGAACATCTGTATATGTGTAATGATGAATAACATTTGAATTTGATTTGAATTTGGTTTTGTTTTCAGAACTGGATTCATTTAATTCTTTTTATTACAGGGAAGTAAACACGTTGTTGATTTTTATTTATTTATGTGTTTGGATTTAGGAAGCGTGCAGGTTCGATTCCCGTGTTTACAGCATCCTGATCATTTCTGCTAAAAGATAAACAAACAGTGAATAAATAGACGACTCGATTTGCACTGGGCATCGTTTTTTTGTAGCTGTGAACAAACGAATTGAATGAACGAGACGACGGAAAGTGACATCATAAAGTGTTGCTGGTTTGCCTCCGTCTGCGTTTAGGAACCCAGTTCCACCGGCGGGTTCGAGTTCTTCAGGAATCGCAGCATCAGCCTCTCACAGTCCGCCGAAGTGATTTCTACAGGAAAATTTAATTTACAGAAGACCTTCAGTATGCCCTCGGGACCCTCCACCAAAGGGTACAACACACACACACACACACGTCTGAATCATTTTACCAGGTAATAAATCACACTGATAAATTAAATATAGCTCTGACACACACACACACACACACACACACACAGACGGGCACGGGCGCGTCTTTGCTTTTCAGACCTGCAGTTCTTCTGGCTGAGAGACCGGGGGAACGTTATCTAAAGTCAGTATTGATATAATTGTCAATAAAATAAGTGTATAAACCACACACACACACACACACACACACACACACACACACACACACACACACACACACACACACAGAGCAAATTAGCTAGAAATATGAAACTGTTTATCATTTATTCATCAGGATTCTGGTGGTTTTAAATGTCAGGAGAGGATGAAATAAAATCGGAGTTAATTTATGTTGATGAATTTGACGATGACATCACGGAACACGACGATAGTCGCTAGTGTGCATGTCATGTGTGTGTGTGTGTGTGTGTGTGTGTGTGTGTGTGTGTGTAGTCGGGAGAGCGAGTGCGCGGAGAACATGTACATCGACATGATGCTGTGGCGCCACGCCCGCTGTCTGCTGGAGCAGATCCGTCTGAAGGACCTGGGCTGCTTCTCGGCTCAGCTGGGGTTCGAGCTGATCGGGTGGCTGACCCGAGAGCGCACCAGGGTCGCCCGTGTCACCGACTTCGTCTCGGCACTCAAATGTCTTCATAACGACTTCCTGTGGCCTTTTCCTGTCCTCCCGGCCGGGTCACCGCTGAAAAACGGACGCTGTCGGACCGGTAAGGGTTCGTTTATTTTGATCTCTTATATAATATATAGATATATAATGTGATATATACTCCAGGCCTCTAGGGGGAGTAAGAAAACCAACCAATGGTTGCAGGAAAGTTAATTGGTCAATAGACTAATTATAAATGTTGAATATGATTCTATGTACTTTCATATATTTAAACATATGTTATATATATATATATATCTCGATCTATAAACTCCAATATGCCTCCATATCATCTTTAATTATCGTGACTCATTTTCTTGTTATAAATGTGTGTGTGTGTTTAGTGTTGAGTTCTCGCCTGGTGGCGTCTCAGTCGGACGACGGTTTATTAAACGCCCCAATGGAGACGACGGCGCCCCCCCAGGTCACCGCGACCAATCACAACTGGCTGGAAGGCCTGAAGGCGCCGCCCAAGGAACTGGATTCAGTCTCATCACACGGAGCTCCGGAGACGCAGGAAGCTTTTCTGTCTCCTCTCATTAATAAAAGTGAGACGCACACACACGTGCACACGCACACACATACACACACAATTCTATCAAACCATACACACACACACTTTACACACACACACACACACACCATTCTATACAACCATCCACTCATCTATTCACACACACACACACACACACACACACACACACACACACACACACCAGCATGCGCACACAGAACATTTTCAGTATCTAATGAACCCGACTGCACGTCTTTGGGACTGTAGAAGAAAATCCGGAGCCGAAGGAAAGCCAATGGGAGAACATGCAAATCCCACACGTCTAATCGGGTCTGGTTGCTCCGTTTGCTTTTAGCGGAGGAGTGCAGCATCGGTTCTGCTACCGACCTGACCGAGACCAGCTCCGTGGTGGACGGTGATTGGACGATGGTGGACGAGAACTTCTCCCCTCTCAGTCTGAGCCAATCGGAGCTGGAGCACATCTCCATGGAACTGGCCAATAAGGGTCCTCCCAAGTCTCAAGTACAGCTGAGGTAAGCGGCGGAAGAGGAAACCGGAGCGTCCACAGGAAACTCATGTTGGAAAGAAAGCCTCGGTAGGTTGTCATATGCTTATGCCGTTTGTGTGTGTGTGTGTGTGTGTGTGTAGGTATTTGCTTCACGTCTTTTTGGAGGCGGGTTGTTTGGAATGGAGCACCGTGATTGGTTTGATTCTTCGTGACATCAACATCATCAAGCAGGTTTTGGGCTTCCTGGACGCGGCGGATTCCGACACGGTTCAGAACGTCCAAGCCGGGCTGATCGCCGTCGACCAGTGGGCGTCATCCAACTGGTGTGTTTAACCCTCTGACCTCTGTGTGTGTGAAGTCCACGCCGTCGTCACGCGCGCGTCACCGTCAAACAACGACAGATTTGCAACTAACTTAGAAATAAAAGGACGTTTAAATGGCTTAAACTTCATCATAACTAAATAATAGGACTGTCCACGACCAAGGATTTTGTTGGTGGACCAGTGGTCATCATTTACTCCAACTAATCGACTAATTGCCGGTGTTGTGCCGACATCCGACTCCCCGGCAGAATTCTACTCCCTTCGCGTGCACGCATGAAAATAAAGCAAACTGATCCTACATGTAACTCTCGCGGATTCGCTCATTTCTATCATCTTTCACTCATCTTCAATTATCACTTATAGAAAGCATCACGTGACATGAAGTGAAATGTGAGCGTCACATTTTGTGTCAGTTTGTTTGCTTTATTGACGCGCGTGCACGCGAAGGGAGTAGAATTCTGCCGGGGAGTCGGAATTTGGCACAACACCTGGTCTTTACTCGGGCAATTTTTTTTTCCAGATTTTGAAATTCTTAATGTGTTCCAAAAATAATCAGAAAGACAGACGGACACAAGTAGTGCTGTTCATGCAAGATGATGAAAAAAAAAAAGGTGGAGGGGGCAAGAGCACAATAAAGTGGAGACGCCTGAAGAGAGATTTAAATAATCAAGTCAAGCAGTGAGCTGGATCATTTAACCTCACCAAAACTAGTGACACAACAAAATGTTCTTCATTATTTATTACTTCAGATGTGCATCGGGTAGCTGGACTAGTAAACTACTTACATGTTTGAGGTTGTAATGTTCGTGGTGGACGAATGATACCGAATTTGCAGAAAAACATTCACCTAAGTTTCCCTCTTTGGGTCTTTATCCTTTTCAAAATGATCCCATATTTTCGATCCTTCCAGACATGACCAGAATTCCTTCTGTCCTTGTCAAACAAATCACCGGTAAATTCGTGTCACGCCGTTGAAATTTAAAGTCCCAGAAGCCCTTTTTTCCTGCGATCAATGGAATTTGGCCGACTAGTAATTTTTTGGTCGACCAACGATTAATCGATTAATCGCCGTCAGCCCTAATAAATATCTAATAAAACTGTTGTTGTTTATATAAAATGTGATGTGGCATAACAACAACAACAACATGATGCTGATCAATCAACTTTGTATTGCAACTTTGCAGTTTTAAGCCAAATTCTGCCGCGTCTGTAAATTCATGCTTAATATAAAGTGTAAATATATTTTATTCTGTTTATTGTTTTGTCTTTAAATTGCCACTGATTTCCCGTCCGGAGTTCCTTCGTTAGTGCAGAAAGCGTCTCGTGATTCAGCTCGTTTGATGTTAATCTTCGTTAATCTTCGTCTCCAGTCTGGGTTACAAGTCCTTCCTGAACCTGGTGTCTCCCGAGCTGCAGAAGTTCTGCGACGTCGCCGTGGATCCGGTCCAGCTCGACTCCTTCCAGCCGTCCGTCTCCAAGACAACCGACCCCATCCTGCCGCGGGCGGAGGAGCATCGCTCGGGCACGCTCCCCATGATCCTGGAGAAGCCGCCCGGCTCACCGCCCCGCGTCTCCGAGGAGAACGGCCGGGACGAGGCGGAGCAGGAGGAGGCCGAGGACGGGGCGTACGACTGCACCTTATCCTGAACGGCTGGATGGAGGGGGAGGGGAGGGATCTTCTAAATCTTCTAGACCCTGGTCGCCAACGCCGGAGTGCACGGTACGATGACTGAGTCTTCAGGTCATGGCTCAGTGTCACGCGGGGGGCGTGGTCATGGGCGCGGTCGAGGGCGTGTCCAGCGACGTTCACACAGTATTTTAAACATGGAGCTTATTTTGTAGAATTATAACCAAGGAGCTGCTTTTGGGACTCGGAAGACGTAAGTGTGGAACAACTTTAGGTTTCGGATCGGCTCTCAATCGAGTCGACACTCGAACTGTCAGAGTGCAGCGTGTGTGTGTGTGCGCGCGTGTGTGTGCGCATGCGTGCGTGCGTGTGTTTTAACGCCAGTATTATTTATCCAATATTATTTATCTCATCTCATGTTATAAGCTTTTGTTTACAGGGGAAATGATACATAGGAAGATTTAACGGTGTGTTTGTTTTGGTAGCACTTACAGGACACCGTCTGGGCCACGAACGTTTTGCCGCGTCGGCACACGGATTATTCCAGATCATTCCTCATACCGTTGTGATGTCATTTTGTCGTAAAATGCGTAGAAAATCATGCACATTTGGCATCGGCTTGTACTTTCCGATTCCGACCACGAATCATTTATCGTCGTTCTCACCGCGGGTTCCTGCTCGCCTCGTTCCGGTGGACGCACATTTTACTCATTTACTCTGGAGTTCGAATCCCGGCGCCCCAAGGAGTCGCGATACGAAGCTGCATAAGGAACTCGGTTGCCCAGGGTCACTTGGGGCACAGGTGCTGTACTTGTGTGTACAACTTATTACATCACAATCCGCTGTGGCGCCTCTTAATAGATGTTTCTATTAACACCTCTTTCTGATGTTATTGTGTCTCATCACCACTAGGTGGGGTCATCGTTTTCATGCGATAGGAAGCTTGATGCTTCAGGTGTGTTGCACATGTTTAGAATGCGACTCCGTTACTGCACTTTTATTCGAATGTCTGATGTAATAAAACCCCGACGCTTGTTTAGTTGACGTTTGTTCGTAGATAAATGTACCCAAGTCACGAGGGTTTTGAGTTCATCACCGTCGATCGATCGTCAGAGTATTTTTAAGCGTGTACAAATACATCAAAATGTACGTACACAAATGTGCGCCGTTCTCAAGGCTTCTTGTTTCATATCCAAAGTATTCGAGACAAAATTCGGTCTGCCCCGATGTCCGGTGGTTATGTGGGTTACCGCGGTTACCTCGCAGCCCCTCCACTCTATCACCGGGCGGTTCGGTTCAGCCTGTGGACAGTCTGGTTTCCTCCTCACAGTTCCTCTACATGCACAACCGGAGAGAGAAAGAGCGAGTAAGTACCCGAACCGCAAGGTTGCATCGTAGTTCCACAGATCCCAAGCCCAGATAAATAGGGTGTAAAAATCTATGCCGATTACACTGAGTACGATCTAACGAAGCTGCCAAAGGAACAAAAACAAACCAACGTTTAAATAAATAAATTAGAACAAACCTCATCGGGTGTATTATCTCCCATCACCACAAGGTGGGAGCAGCGTCTCGTGTTCATAGTCCTTCTATTTAAGCTCCTCCGGGGGTTTTGTTGCTTTTCTGTCGCTGGGTGAGGTCGGAACCGTTCAGGTTCCTACTGCTGACTGTGTATTATGTAAATGTTCTCTCTCTCACTCTCTCTCTCTCTCACACTCTCTCTCTCTCTCTCTCGAGTTCAGTATTAATAATCACCTGCAGATTTGTTTTTATCGTTTCTGGACTGAATTTGGCTTCGCAGTCGCTCGGGTCAAAACCAGGAGCCATACATGTGTTTTTAAAACTCCACGTCCCCCCCCCCTCAGCTTACCAAAGACGACGTTCCTCACGTGGTTCCGTCCGCGAGTCCCGGGAGGGAAAACGAATCGATTTCAATAACGCAGGTTCTGAAAGAAATGAAAACTTTTTGGTTTTATTGTTATTATTTTTGCCTCTTTTAATCCTGATGGAGCTATAAACTTTTTTTTTGGTGCGATGACGTTATACGTGAGAAGCCAGACGTGTGTGTGTGTGGGCATGTGTGTGTGTGTGTGTGTGTGTGTGTGTGTGCTTTACCAATCATTTTATTCGTCTTGAACGAACTTGTACGTTTGCGGTACGAATGGTCACGCAGGACATTTCGTGTATGTGTGTGTGTGTGTGTGTGTGTGTGTGTGTGTGTGTGTGTGTGTGTGTGTGTGTGTGTGTGTGTGTGTGTGTGAGATTCTTGTACGTGAGATGTTTTCTACTAGGTTTGTTTTTCTATATTTCTCCTGTACATAAAGAACAATAAATTATTTTTAAAAGCATTGGTTTGAATATTTTTGTTTCCTGAACCGTTTTTTACTTTTTTCATTATTTCGTTTGTTGCATTTTATACCCTCGTCGTACAGTATAAAAGGTCATGGGTTCGAATCCCTAGTTAATGAAAGAAACCGAATTAATTTGTAGTTTGTTGAAAAACGTTTTTCAAACTAATTCAGTTTCTTTCATTAATGTTTCGTTTTATTTTCACAATATTAAAACTGATTTTTTAATTTTGAGAACTAATTGTAATTTTTAAATAATATTTTCTTTTTTTTTGAGTTTGGTAACTGCAAAAAAAAAAAAAGATAAACCCCACCTGTTTTTAAACCCGCGGGTTTAATGCGCGACAGAAGACAGACGCGTTCTGTGTTGAAGATTTTAATAAAGCGTCACGCGATCGAACCCGTGATTCTCCTCGATACACCATTAATACACTTTAGTGATCTGTTGATCGGGCTGGTAAAAAAAATCATCTTGTGGTTTAAAATACAGCAAAAACAATTAAAGAATCATTTTTATCGTAAATAATTTAACATTTCATTCATTCATTGAAAGAGGAAGAAGAAGAAGAAAATTTGGAACATAAAATGTCATCGTGCAGCTTCAAACGTGGAGATGAAAGAATCCAGATGGTTTCAGGCTGGACGAACACAAAGTAAAAACACTTGCTGTCGGACCTCCAGTGAGGTGGGACGAGAGATAATAAACACCTGATTTTTACGGATCTAAACCAACTGGAAAATGTGCAGTGATGCAGAATGACTTAATAACACCACTTCCTCTTGTCACGTACGTTGCTATGTGAAACATGTGATGTAATACTGCAGGTTGTGATGTCGGTTTATTCAACCTTGTGTCTGTGCGTGTGATCAGAAGGTTGTCGGTTCGATTTGGGGGTCGGGTAACCCTAACCCACGACCATGCAGTGCCCTTGAACCTTCTAACCTGTGGAATCAGCAGAATAAGGCTGCCCACAGATCTGTGTGTGTGTGTGTGTGTGTGTTCAGCGGAACAGGTCACTATAGAGACAAACACACATACACGGGATGATTTCAGTATCTACAATTAACCCGACGTCATGTCTTTGGACTGTAAGAGAACCGGAAAAAGAAACCCAGGACTTCCTGCTGCACTTATCCACTAAGCCTCAGAAGTAAACGCACATTTGTCGTTTGGGGAAAATAATAAATAATATTTATGAATATTTTATGTACCGTTTTTATATCAAGAAATAAACGAAACTAAAATGTTTTAAAAAACAGTGGTCACAACTAGTCAGTGGAATCTCAGCTCTGCTACCGGCAGCTCGGACAAACGAGGATGCGAAAAGGATGCGGGATGGGTGCATTGATCAGGGTGTGTCACTCTACACGAATGCGAGTGGTCAGCGTCAGTACAGAGGAAGTGGAACAGGACACGACGTGAAAGTGACGGGACAGAAAGGGACTTTGATTTGGAACCCTGGCCGGTTCGAGTCCGTGTGGAGTCACTTCAGTACCGGTACATGTGATACGTGCTGACCCAGGACGACGTGAACGCCCAGTCCGGAAACTTCTCCAACAGCAGGTCCAGTTCTGCACTGTGCTGACCTCGCCGGTCCACGTAGTGGGCGGAGATTGCCATGGAGACGACGCCGGACTCCGGGTCTGACCGTTCGGATGGTGGCTGAGGTACAAAATAAACAAATAAATAAATAAAACTCATAAACAAACTGCAATAAGACACAAAACTAAAGCTTTTATTAGGTCTTCATGTGTGGCATTTGCATGTTCTCCTCGTGTCTGTGTGGATTTAATCCGGGTGCTCCGGTTTCCTCCGACAGTCCAAAAACACGCAGGTGAGGCAAGTTGACGATACAATATGATCAGTGATTGTGTTTGACGCGACTCTTGTGATGAACCGAAAGTGTAAAAAAAAACAACAACAACACGATGTTAAAATGTAAATAAATAAGTGTGAATCCTTTCAGATCCTGATGACCTCCCTATTTATCCAGGCTTGGGTCAGTCCACTAGTTTGTGCATCTTAGTGGCTAAAGACGACGATGATGTTGCGAACCAGTGGAGTTCAGACTCTCTGCGCTGGTGTGTGTGAGCTGAGGACAAGAAACGGGTCCTGGGTTCCCACCACTGATTAAATTTGGTGATCCAGCCGCTGACCTTTCAGATCTTATTAATGATTTATTATTATTATTATTTAGAAAAACGGTTTTCTCACCTGAACTTCGAACCAGAAGTCCCAGGTTCCTGCGTCCACGCCGTGAGAGTAAAATATAAAATATTCTCCGTCCAGATCGTAGCGAGGAGTCCCGTCACCGAACGACCAGGCCGTGAGAGACGCGCCCGGGTGAGGAAGGATGTACAGGGACATGTGACTCGGCCCTGACCAACAACAAACATCATTTTAATCTGGTGATCCAGGAACTTTTAGTTCTAATGATGAGAAATAATAAATCATTTCTCTGTCTATCATATATATCTGTCTGTCTGTCTGTCTGTCTGTCTGTAAGGTCTGTCAATATTTATGTGTCTGTCTGTACCTGTCCATTTGTCTATCTCTATAATTATCTGTCAAAATCTGCCCGTATGATCTGTCTGTCTGTCTGTCTGTATGTCTATATTTATCTATCTGTCTATCTGGTTGTCTGTCAGTATATCCATATGATCTGTCTGTACCTGTCTTTGTTTATCTATATAATCCATGTGTCAGAATCTGCCTGTCTGTCTATATGATCTATCTGTCTGTCTACCATTGTATGTGTCTCTCGCTCTCTCTCAGACAGATATGTGTGTCTGTGTGTATCTATTTATCTGTGTGTCTGTCTGTATATGTTATCTGTCTCTCTCTCTCTCTCACCTTTAACTCTGAAGCTCATTTTGATGGTTCCCCACTCAGTCACTTGTTTAGACTCTCGTCTGAAATCTAGTGGAGATGCTGGAGACACCGCGGGAGCCGGAAGATACCAACTCTTCCTAACAACAACAACAACAACAGGTGAGAAGACTTGTCTGTATCTATAATCTCTCTTACACACACACACACACACACACCATCACCACAATCACCTTCGTTCGTCAGATTTCTGGTCTCAGCGTTTATAAATATTTTTGTTTTAAAACTCAACTAAGATCAAATAAAACGAACTCACTTGATGAGGAATCTGGCGGGAAGATACCAGGGGAACCCGCAGAACGGTAACTCCCGGTTACAGCCCACGCGCAGGGTGTCGTTGATCTCGGGAACGGCCGGCGTGATGTGTTTCATTCCCGTGTAGTCCAGGCTGTTCACCCAAAAGCCCGAATCGCTTCGGTCTACAGAACCATCGAAGGCGTGGAAGGTGCGCGTGATGTGCTGCACAAACAACAACAAAAAGAGAGAACACCAATCACATGTCAACAAGTAAACAAGTCAAAGTCCATCACGATCCGAGTGTGTTACTGCAGCGTCGGACACGTGCACTTGTCATTACTTTTACATCGTAACCAAAGCGACTTCAAATGGTGACTGAACGTGAACGATTTATAAGCAACTGCGGGTTGAGGGCCTCGCTCGGGGGGGCCCGACGGTGGCAGCAGTGAGAATGCTGTAGCTTAATTACATTCATCCACTGCTTCCACCTAGTGGTAATCGAGGACACACATTTCTATACAAACGTACACGCTGCCAGTTCTTCAGGGGTCGGTCGTGTCCTGGTGCTTAAAGGACTGGACTTGTGATCACGTGTGCTCACTACTGCCCCCTAGTTTGTGTTCATCAGTGTGTGTGTGTGTGTGTAAATGTGCACGGATCCGGTAACATGTGGTAGACTCGTTCCTGAGTGTGTAAAGTGTAAAGGTCACACGATGGTGCACTTAATCCATTGTAGAATGTATACAAGTCAACTTGAACGTGTGTATGTTGTGGTTTACACACACTGGTGTACATGAACCGTGTGTGTGTGTGTGTTTACACCCTGCATGCAGCACGTGACGATTTACCTGCACGATGACACGTTTGGGCCGTGGACTCGCTGGATCAGCCGAATAAGGAAAGAAGATTCCAGAAGAAACCAGGAGAAAAGTCAGAAGGAAAACTGTCCCCAGAACAGCCAGAACACGTTTCGTGCTCCTCGCCAGGTACACAAAGTGAATCTGGGTGTTTATACAGAGAAAAAAACTATAAATGTTAGTAAAATTAATAAATGTAGATTTACTTTGAACAGTAGAGGGCGCTCCTGCTTCCCAAATTCACTCATCCGATCAGCATTACAGATTAAACCTCGACTCGCGGATTCGTTCTCGATTATACGACGGTTTTATTCGACTTTACGTCTGTCCAGTACAAATATTGGAATCATTAAATTCCTAGAAAACCCTTAAAAGCAGCTAAAATCATGTTAATGTACAATAAATAACAATAAAAGCAAATTAAATCATGGTAAAGTACGGTACAGGAGTTCTGATCCCGACTATTAGACGTCGTAAAGATTCAGCGTTCAGATTATTTTATCCATGGTAACGTAAATTTATCTTATTAACCAGATATTATTATTAACCAGGAATTATTATTATTATTATTATTATAAACATTATATTAACCAGATTTTAATAAAAATGCATGATAAATAAAGTCCAGAACTGTGGATGATTTGTTTGGGTTGAGTCTGGTGCTTGTAACCGATTAACCGCGTGCGGTGACGTTAACCAGTAGAACGATAACAACGACCGTGACTCTTCTTACCAGGAAGGACGAGAGCAAAGACGTGGCAACGGTCATGAGTGACGCCAGGACCACGTCGGGAGGGATTTCGGTGCCGCTGCGACCCATGATGGGGGTGAAGATCTCGAACACGATCCAGATGAGGAAGAAGAGGTGGATGTAGGGGACAGACAGACCCAACAGGTAGAGAAGCACATAGAATGGAGACACACCTACATAAACACACACACACACACACACACACACTTTAGAAATAAATAAAATGAATCCATGCCCGACTTTAGGAATATAAATGTGATCAAATGTGATAAAAGAATAGGTCAATGATGGCTTACTGCTTAAGATACTGGGCTAGGTGACCAGTTCAAGCCCCTCAACAATAAATGGTCACTGTTGTGGCCCTTAAGCTCGTCACTTAACCCCTTAATTACTCAAGCTGGAGTCTTTGTTGTGATTGTGAATCGTTTTGGATCAAATATAAACGACTGCAAAATTCCTGATAAATGAAGTCAATCGACCACTTAATAAACAAGAACAAATAAAAAAAAAGATCGTCACAAATACTTTATTTTCCTTGTTGTTATTCTGACAAGAAATAGTCAAAGAAACTTTGCTGAGTTAATAACAAATAATTCGTTGTCAGTTTCACGTGTCACAACAACGCAGACGTCAGCAGGAGCGGAAATATTACCATCAAGGAAACATCTTATTTACCCGAAGCTCTTTTGTGATGGATTATTTGATGTACTTCCCACTGTGTGTGTGTGTGTGTGTGCGTGTGCGCGTGTGTGCATGTGTGCATGCGTCTGGGTAATCTTATGACATAATATAAAGTCCCTGGTTTGGTTACCATACCGATGTGCACTTATAAACGTGAACATTTAATAATTCGTGGTAAACGATTCAAGTCTAGATTTGACACTACATCCTGGTAACGCTGTTGTTTTCGGGGCAGTGCTGGTGCGCTGGTGCGCTGGTGCTCACCTCTATGTGTGAAGTGTCTGGAGAGCAGCACTTTAGTGAGGAGAGGAAAGAGCACCATGAGCATGGGAGCATAAGCCGAGCACAGACCTCGCTGGGTCAGAAGAACAAGTACAAAACACCACAGCAGCAGACTGACGTCGAAAAACAGCTCGCCGAGGTCCAGCCTGCTGACGTTCTAACAACAAGCAGAGGAGAACCGTTATAACCATACAGTTTATTCACCTGCTTATGATTATTATTATTGACTCCTACATACATATTAATATTTATTTCATCTGCTTACCTGTGATATAATTATAAATATTCTAGAATATGTTTGTTTATAAATGGTCCAGTTCGTTATTGTGACAGATCTTTGTGTTTTTGGCATATACACAGCATTGTGTGTGTGTGTGTGTGTGTGTGTGTGTGTGTGTGTGTGTGTGTGCTGTCAAGGCACAGTTTGCGTCTCCGGTCATGAACTTGAACTAAAGTGTAAAAACTTGACATTAAAGAAAGTGAAGTACCGGTAAATAAATAAACAAATACAAATATGTCTAATGAATAGACATTCTCTCATTCGACGGCAGGGGGCGCTGCCACCTTTTATCAAGAAGCCGGATTGAGCTTTTGTTTGAGATCATTTGTAGTTTTTTAATGTAGATAAATAAAAGAGCATCAGTAATACAGTATCTTATTCACTCTACACTCTTTATAACAGAATATAAATATTACTTTTATTTTGTTCGCACGCTAATTTTATTTTTATTAACATATTTTTGTACAGTTTTGAAATCTGTATTTTAATCTAATGTGGATTTTTGTTAACCCTTTTTATTATGTTGTGGCTGAGTGATGGTAGAAACGTCCCACTGCCGTTGATTCCGGTTTGGTTATAATAAATTGCATCAGGATTTGCATCGTTGC
>JAOUQU010287796.1:0-13133 GCA_028566735.1 Ammoglanis amapaensis
TTTTATTGTGATCTGCAGCAGCATTAAAGGTAAAACTTCACAAATATGTATCCCGGTCTAAATGGTATTTTTAGTCGGCTATTAGTCGATTAGTTGGAGTAAATGACGACCACTGGTCCACCAACAAAATCCTTGATTGTGGACAGCCCTAGTAATTAGCACTTAACTAGTTTACACCACTTACATACAACTAAATCGACCTGATGCGGCTTATGGCCTACTTAACTCGAGACAAAACTTTCCACGGGCCCCCACAGGAATATTTCATTTACCCGTTTATAACCAAACAAGCACTGATTAGTTCTGTCAAACACAACATACCTGTTTTACAGAATATAGATGTAATTCCTCAGGTGCTTATGGAGGCCCTGTCACTACACTGTAATCACAATGCGAAGACTAAACACTGTTTCTGCGTTCCCTTCTCAGATCCTGTTCAATAAGCCATTGCGGATCTTGAACCTGCTGATCGGGATTGAGTCGAGCGTGGTGTTCTACCAGCTGTACTCGCTGCTGCGCTCTGAGCGCTGGAACCACACGCTCTCGCTGGGCCTGATTCTCTTCTGCAACTACTATGTGCTGTTCAAACTGCTGCGAGACCGCCTAGTGCTGGGCAAAGCCTACTCGTACCCTCTGAACGGCAGTGGCCTGGGCCTCAAGTCCCAGTGATGCTCGCCGCCAGTGGAAGAGGAGAGACGTTTTTACGAAAGACTTGTGAACTTCCAGCTGGAGTCAATTTTGATACGGTTCTATTTTTCATGCGACGTTTATCTATTTAAGAAAATATTTTATTTTGTATACTGTTACATAAACGAACGCAGGGCATTACGTTTGTGCAGCGCGATGCGGTTTTCTTCCCCTACGTGAAACGTAAAAATTAATCAACCAATCAAAACACACACGAGCCACAGACAGGAAGGAGAGTCGAGGACCTCTAGCATGAGTCTTACTTACTTGAGGTTTCAGTTCTGCCAAAGATGCTCTTAAAAAACTTGTAGCCAGTTGAGAGGAAATTCAGTCGTCCACTCACTCGAGGATCGATGAGAAGCGAGATGTCTGAAGAGTGAAATGCTGTCTTACCGTTTATGGTTTCAAGATTTATCACCCCTCTCGAACATCATGGTGCACTTTCTCAGAATCGTTCTTCAGGTCTGTCGCCACAGCATCTCCACACTCGAGCAGAAACGACTTGATTTCCTTTTTATTTATGTTCATTTCCGTGCCAAATCCCAGAATGCAGGGGCAGCCGGGTTTTTTTTTTTTGTTTGTTTGTTTTTTCCCATTTTGCAGTATTTGCCACAATTGCAGCATTATTTCAAGATGCCATGGCGTTCGAAATAAAAAGCAAATGTTTTCCACATGTGTGTGTAGCTTTTTTGTTTGTGTGTTATGCTTTAGTATAGGTAGATACACACACAGCCACACACACATATTGCCACACAGCGTTATATTACATGGGAATCGAACCCGTGACCTTTTGCAGTGAGGTGACGTGTCAACTGTGTGCTTTCTTCTATTTTCCAGACAGTGTTTTTTTAGTGTTATGTTATGAAGCTTTAATCTTTGGGGGTTAATGTTATTTATTATTACAATTCAAAGAAACCGATAACAGTAGCAAAGCTAATTATAATTAGCCTAGCAAATGGCACACAAATACAAAGTGCTTTGGGTGCTAAAATTTAATCTGTGAACATTTAATTAGTTTATTAGAATTTTCTGTTTAGTAATGTTTTACGGTGTTTGCTGTATGAAACTTCACTTTTAAGTAATCGGTGTTAAATTAGCCATCTTTTGCTAACAACAAAACTAGTCCTTTTATATTTGACCACTAGATGGCGCCAAAACAAAAGAAATACACATTTGACACGTTTCAGTGAAGGTCGAATAAATCACTCACATTAGCTTAATGCTAAATCGTTACACAAAACTACACTCAAGTTATACAAATATTTTATTCGGTTATGTTAAGTTAAACAGACGACTTTGAATATGTACACTATGCGTGAAAGGCTTCAGTGCTTACATGATACAATCCGTACAGTAGTTACAGACCTATTCATGGGTAAACGTGTGTTATCGGCAGTACGTTTTTCACAAAAAAGAGAAGATAATAAAATATTGAAGACAGTTTAGTGTTTACAGAATACCAGTGCTTCATACAGAATTCCACATGCATTAAAACAACACTAATATCCGATAGCATTTACAACAGCTCCATCGATGAACAGCAAACTGCCATCTAAGATCTGTGGGACCCGATGTGCTAGAACCCCATTTAAAAACAATGCTTTTAAGTATGTGGGCACCTAAACAACAAATTTGTTTAGCAATAAAATAATATCATGTGCATGTCGGAACAAGATTTGGGAGATTTTCTTTAAAAAATGTAGTATTAGTCAAGCATTCCGAGGGTCAGGTGACAAAATGAGCCTAAATATTGTAAATTATTGTAAAATATCCCACACCCAGCTTACAAAATTATACATTGAGAACGTTCCCTAAACCTTCCATTTTGGCTGTTCAATGTTGTTTCGAGAAAGTTGTGTGAATGTTCACTGTTAGCTGCTCAGTTGCTCAGTGAGCTTGAGGACCATTAAATATCTTACACATCTTCAAGGACCTTGTTTTGGGTCATGGTCAATTCTTATTATGGTACACACTGTGTATGTGGCCCAAGCTTTGTAGTTGGCACAAGGGGGCATTTTTAGTTGCTTGTTGGAAAACTGATGATAGCGTCAACAAAAACCGCTGACATTAGCTCTGACACAAACCCTTAAAAAGAGTTGACTAGTTAAAAACAGCCATTTATGTGGTTAACTGGTTATATAGATGACTCTGACTATGTACAGTATAGGTAAAATCGTTTCAGTGCTAACATGCCAGTGTGTTCATGGGCGTTTAAAGTCTGTTGTAAGAATGCTCAGATCTTTACTCAAGCATAAATAATCCCAAACGTTTAGCCTTCCCTGCAGTCCATATAGTTCTCTTTGATCCAGTAGCAGATCTGAGCATATTTTAAAGGGGTGATACGCACCGCCACATTAAACTCCTGGGGGGCGTTATTGAGGTCCACCCACTGGTGTCCCGAAAAGACTCCGATCACTTTCCGCTCCCAGCGCCGGTGTCTGCGATCCCACATGCGCGCGTAGACCCCCGAGCCACTAGCACCAGGCTGTGCATCACAGTGTTGATACAGAAGGTCATAGGTTTCATCCCCGGACTTGCAGAAGCGGTACACCAGCTGGCCCTGTCGATCGTTGTCGAAGCCGGAGAATTGCACTCTTTGCCCGGGCAGCTGCTTGGCAGCAGGACTCACGCCGATCTTCATGTGCTTCCGCTTATGAGCCTTCTTAAGCTCCAAGAGTGCATAATCATAGTCCATGCCAATGTCATTCGCGTTGCCCTTTATCCAACCCTTAGGTACGTGAGTGCGCTTGACTCGGATCCACTGGAACTTCATTTTGGTGCTTGTGCTGTTTTTAGCCGGATCTTTCTGACGTGGCTTTAGGAAACCTACTCTTAGCCTCTGTGCACCCTTGACATAGTTCTTGCCATCATGGATGCAATGTGCCGCCGTGAGGACGTGCCGGTCACCCACTAGTGTCCCCGAGCAACCGGTTGAAAGCTTAACAGCCGCTGAGAACGGATAATTCAACAAGAAGTCTTGACCTACGATGCTAAACCGTCCATCATGGCCGAAGATCTGGCGCTTGGCTCTGGAACGACCAGGCAATGCTGGGCTCTTCTCTTTCTGCAGCACGGCCGGATCAAAGCCATAGATTCCAACCAGAGTCTCGGTCAACTGGCCATTTGAGTAGAGCGTCTCATAAGACAGGAAGCTGCGTAGATCCCAGTAGTTAGGCGTCGGGGCTTGCTTGTGACACTCGGGACTGCAGGAAGAGGTCACTTCTAGTTGAGCCGGTCCCAGAAAATCAGGGTTCGGTCTCGTCTCTGTTTGTTGTGGAAGGACCACAGGGACACGATGCAAAGGCCACTGAGGCTTGTGAGTGAAAGCTGGCCAAACACTCATAATCAGGAAGAACAGAACAGGAAGAAGCAGCGATGCCATGGTTGTAACTCACCTTCGAATGAATAAAAAGAACCAAAGAAACAGAAAATAAACTTTTTGTTATTTAACACGTCAGGTCTTTTAATTAATCTAGCCTGTCACGTTTTCCTGTTTACAATAACACAAACAAGATTAAACAAGTATGACATCCAGAGTTCTGTGAACCGAATCAGACACAGTGACTTGCAGGATATTGTTTGCATTTCCATGACCAATTCAATTTACAACCACTTTTTATTAATCTGTTATGCACTTCAAGCAAAGTTAAATAACTGGATCACTCGATTTGTGGTTTCTTGGCGAGACAGAAAGAGCATGGAACCGACAGCCCTGTGATATTTTTAGCAACTGGGTTTGCGCTACAGACGATGACTGGCAGTCTGTTCGGAATCTTTCACTGAAAAATGTTTCCTCTGTTTTTAAGGAAACGGAAAAGGAAACTGTTTTATATAAATAAATAGTTTCAATTATTCATTGCGTTGTGAAACGCACCAGGCGCAGTATTGTCTCCGAGCCAAACTAGTAGGTCAGAGACTGGAAACTTCTTAGAGCTGTTCATTTTCAAGGATCCTTATACGTCCTTCAGATGCTGGTCTTGTTTCACTGCTCCTCTCTCGGTATTTTAAAAGTGTCACTAAACGTTAATGCTTAAAACTTCCTGAACTGCTCACTGTATAAATACGTTAATGATGCATTAAAGTGCTTCAGCTGCACCCATTTCTAACAGCTCAGAAAGAAACATGATGGACATTTCCTTTCGTCAAAATGATTAAGCCTCTGTGTGCAAAGTAAAAGTCAATAAAGAATAAAAGTCTATCTCTTTAGACTTGTACTGAAGCCAAACACCAAGCCCCACCAAACAGATTAGAGAAGAACTCGAACAGCCAAAACTTATATCCAACATTAGTACACATGTTCTAACATAACAACCAAATCTCACAGTTTCATGGTAAAGTTTTTACTTTATTTTGGCCATTTACTAAATAAAGCAATTCAAGTCAATTAAATCAATTAGTAGAGTCCAATTAACTTGACCGAATGTCTATGGACTATTGATACCAGAGCACCCAGATAAAAACCACTTCATCATTACCAAAACGAAGTGCAATTAGCAGAGGACGAGTTAGCAGAAAACGAATTGCTTGATAAATAATTAAAATCATCAACATTGCAGTTTAAAATTTTTGGAGATGTCATTATAAGCATAAACATAATGCGTTCCTAAAATAAACTATATGTGTTCAGTATTTATTCACATATGCAGTTGATTTAACTGCATTTGAATGCACACATGGCTGTTTATTATATGAATAGGATAACAGGGTTCTGCACGGAAATTTGGGCTCAGAGGACTTGGGTTCGATCCTGAGAGTCCTATCAGTGTCTGTAAAGAATTGTGCACGTGTTTATATTGATTTATATGATCTTTTTTACATTTTAGACCCCCAAGAAGCCTGCAGAAGGTGGATTCGTTTATCTAAATTGATTCTAGGTGCAGGTATGTACTTAAATATTTTGTGCACTTTATTCTTGCCAGGTAGAAGATGTATTCCAGCTTTCTTGATGACATCAACCTTTACCAAAATGCTTTATAATTATATTAATAATAATAATAATAATTATTATTATTATTATTATTATTATCACACCATTTGGACTTGTAGACACAGTAAACGAGTACAACATATCAAATGTTGGATACTTTCAGATACATTTTTTTTATTAAATGAATGAATACACATCAGATAAATAAAAATAAATAAATAATCACCTGTAGCTGACGGTCAGGTGTTTCCAAAGCTGCGCTCCTTTAAAAAAAACTAATAAAAGTCCGATTAGATGTTAGATCGGAATAAAAAAGGCCTGGTTCGGTCGCTTGTGTCCTTTTTCCTCGGGTTTCATCTTTTTAAGAGTCTTAATAAAGTTTCCAGACGCGGGATGTGGGTGAGAACAGCAGCCGCGTCCACGAGCTGCAAGAACAACACCATCACACACACGTGACCGCGCACAGTGCGCGCTCATGTAACCTGGCGCGCACACGAATCCATACTCAACTACTACGCAGTATGCTAGAACAGTAGGCTAACCGAGAGTGTACTCGTTCCGCGCTCTTAAACGCATACTAATGAACTGTGTAGTATGCTAATCTGCCCCGTACTGCTAAGCTAGTAAGGTTTAAACATTTTATAGGACAAAACGGATGAATTGTGGGATTTTAAAGCCGTTTTAGAGACCTAAACATCACACAAAGTTCTTACATGCTTGCACACTGAATGACCAAAAGTTCTTAGACACTTGAATGTAATAAAATATAAAAATCACAAAGTTTCACTTTCAAACCCAAAACACAGATGTTACGAAGTGATAAATAAATAAAACTTAGTTATTTCTATGAATGTACATTTATTAAACACATTATCTTTACTTTGGGTTTTTGTATGTTTTTCATAAACTAGAAGATAACAGTTAATAATTCAAACAAAGTTTTTGGCCTTTTTATGAACAATTCTTTAACATTTCTTTCAGTCTGGTTTTAAATGCTGCCAAAGGTCATTGAATGATGTAAGAGAGTAATACTTTCCCATGGTTTCATTTCTCCTTATTTAGGACTACGTCTGGTATCTACGGGTCAAGGACATGAAACGTGCCCTCATATATTTTGCTTCTGGTCTTGCGAGAATTGTAAGCATGTTCTTATTTAAATCCACACGGGAAACATTAATAAAACAAAGCTATGGGCACCCGGGTGGAGCAGCAGTATGGTACATTTGCCTCTGGCCCGGTCAGGCAATCTTTAGTCACACACCGTCCATGATTGAGGGGAAACAAGGCTAAACAAGATGTTGTCTAATTGTTGTGGCAACAGCGACTACTGAACAATCGTGCTTTATCGAAATCGTTCACATCAGTTATTGATTTAATAATCAAGAGTATATTTTTTTCACTGAATGAAGGACAGCAATACAGAAAGGACTGAAAAGAGATAAAGGATGAGGAAAATGAGTAGGATTTTTGCCCTCTTTTGATGACCTTAACCCTGGTACAGTAGTGGGTGAAGAAACGATTCCATGAAAGCCTGGTCTGTTTTAGACTATTGGCTTAGTCACCATGGTAGCACTGAATACTGCATGTTTGCATTTATCACCCTCCTACTCCAGTCGCAGCCCTGGACAGACGGCCTGGATGTCCATATTGGTGCAATCTTCCTCTAAACTGTCTATAACCTCAATTCATTCATTCTCTGTTTGTGTTGTCCGGTATCTACATCTGGTAAACATTTGATCAGACCTAGTCATCGTTTGTAACTGGTTCTATTAACTATAGTTAGCATAATTAGTTAGCATTTTCTCATTAGATCATGTCTGTAGACACCCAACATCCAAAAGCACCTTCACATGAGATAACATGAATGCAGACAATGAACTTGGAGCACATTCAATGTTCATCGAGAATCCTTTTAATAACTACTACACCACCCCAAGTTGTCCAGTTTCCATTGTGCAAAGCACCCAAAGTGGAGGCCCTATGTTATAATGATATAATTAACAAATGTGTTTGCTTAACACATTAATTTTCACTGGGCACAAGCCAGAAATACTCTGGACAGGGTGCCAATTAATTCACGATCTTTGTTTTCCTTATGTTCATTTAGAGAGCCATTAATGTCTATTTTGACACCCAGCTACTGATAGCACGGCTGGAATTCAAACCCGTTTCTTAACATTGGTGAGCTAGCAGGAAAAATGTATGGCTCATCCAAGTCTCCATAGTAATGATAGTAGCAATAATATTAGCAGAATACTCTCATAATGTAATAAACCATTCATTTCACAAAGGTTGTGCTCACATAATTTAGTACATTTTAGTGGAATTAGAAGTATGTCTCCTATAGATGAAATGAAGGATTCATAGGACACCCTAACAATTATGGCTCTGTGTAAAGAACAAATGTCGAGGAGTTCATGACTCCACTGCACAATCAGTAAAATTATTCAACAGAAGTGGACAGAAGCCAGCTGTCTTTACATCCCTCTATAAAAATGATATGGTCATACTGATGACCTTCTTTGTAGAAGGAAAATTCCTCCCATCACTCATCAAAGCTTTTAAGTTTTTTAAGTCTCAGAGCATTGTAACATAACAATGTGATTTGTTTTGTTTTGGTAAATGTGTCTGTTTGTCTATGTGAAACGTAATACGTACCACACTTATTATAGGTGTTATGAGTGTTAAGGGGCATCTAGAGCGCCAAGAATTAGAAACAATCTCCCCTGCTTCCCCCCATGAGTCACGGATGAGTCAAGTCCACAAGGGAGAGGCTGAGAAAACTCCAAAAACTTTTCAAAGTATCTTAACAAAGAAAGAGGTGGGGGTGGACTGTGATGGTCTTTCGCTTTCGGACGAGCATTGTAATGATCAGGATTACGATTGTGGCCGAAGACTGGTCTTCATTGTTCCTGAAAACAGAGTTGCTTGCTCAGGGGTGCTCCAGAATGGTTGTTTTCTCTCAATACAACACGTTTCCTAGGATGACAGAGAGAACTCTGTCTCTTCAGAACGCATGAATGAATACCTGATTAATTGTAATCCTAATGATGTGCATCCTTAAGCTATCGGGGAGATCGTTTAGATTACTCACAACCTGGATCTTAGCACCGTGTGTATTTTTCCCTCATTTAATGTTTGTCTTTCGTCGGTTTCTGCTGATGAACCACTATTTGTCCTGCAAAATGACTTTTAAAGGCATTTGCTTGTTTGTCTTCTTCCATTTCTTCCGAATTTGTGTGTTAAATCGCTCAATTGCTGATGCATCATTTCCACTGATGCTTATCCCCGCTCGAGAAGTACAAAGCTATTGGTCAGCATCTTTATGTATCTTATCACCCACACGAGACGAGTACAAAGCGGATCAGAACCGTGTACAGAGAGACACACCCTGATCAACTGACTTTACAGAACTAATATAGGACTGTTAGTGAGCCCTTGTAAGTTCTCAGATCAAGTTCATGGTAAATCATAAAGTAAATCAGTAATTCAATTTTCCTTTGAAGATTGAACACAAGGGAGGTTCGTTCGACTATTTGTATCCAAATACAGAGAAGAGCACTGATGCATGTCTTCTCCCAGCTCTGGCTGGAGGATCAAAGGGTGCGAGGTACAGAGCCAAGGTTTAACTGTAGAATGCCTCATTCCTAGGACCAGTAGATCATCTGTAATTAGCCACCAAATGTAAACATGTAAGGCTTTGTACCAACTTAAACTGCTGAGTCTTTTCTGCAGACTGTTGACGATATAAAACTCCAGACTCCACTGCAACAAACTTTTTTATTCTGGATTCCTCTTTTTTAGCAAGCATTCAGATAATTGCTAAAAGCGTGTCTTATAAGAAGGTCTTGGGTTGGATTCCTAGGTGGGGCAGTCCTGGCTTCCGTCTCAGTAAGTTTCCTCCGGGTGTAAAACGATAATTAGAGACATGGGGAAACAGTGCCGTTCTCAAGCCCAGATAAAAATTATTATTTTTGTAATTACAATTCATCACCACCATTTTTTAATGTTATATATTTTTATCTTTAAAGACCGAAGATGCGTCTTTATTTCTGTGTCGACTTGATGCAAAACACTACATTGAGGTCATATGCACTGTGTAATTCAAGTAATTCACCACCACAACACTCAAGGGCGGCAAGTTTCTGAAGGTTTGTCCGTGTTTGTGTTCACACTCCCGGAAGAAAACGAATGAGAAAGGTTGTTGTAGATTTTAGCTGATTGATATTGACCAATAAATGATCTAAAATGTTGGATTGTAAATGAAATACCGTAAACATCGGGGCACCGCCATATACAGAGCGGAAATACTTTAACACAAGCGTTGCACATTCCAGTCATCCAGGCTACGCAGGTGCTCTGTGGAGGGGATTCACAAAATTTGAGGAAAAAGTATAAATCAGCCTTTACTTTCTGCATCATGTTTTGTTGTGGATTTCATTCGGAATACATTTCCATAATATAAGGACATTTCCTTTGAAGACATCAATGGCGTAGTGCAGATACACCATGTGTGCAGTTTGTGATGAAAGAAGTTGTTTGTTTGAAAAAGACTATGGAGACAGGCATCCCCCCCATGAGTAATGTTCTAGATAATTAAGGAATATTTCACATACATTTTTTTTGTTTTGCATTCATGCTTCAGCCATCATGCTCAGAAGCGTATCTGTAATTAACTTCGCCTGTCTGTCCTTGAGATCATTCCTCTCACATTCCTCGTGTAATCACAGATGCCTTAGTCAGACCGTCCAAGCTGATGGAAGGATGGAAAGCTGATAACGTCCTAAGGAATGCGAAGCCAAAGATGGAAAACTATTTCGAAGCCAGATTTTTATCAAAAACTTGCTCCCCCAAAATTTAGATGCTTTTGGAAACCAGACAGATTCATAATCCTCATTTCAGATTTGCATGTTCGGGCAAATGTGACTTAATGAATGCAAAATAAGCAGGGTCGACCTGTAGAGAAATAAATTCATACATGCATGATAATACATGTGTCATACATGCATTATAAACCTTCCACTATACAGTGCTCGACAGTATAGACGTGTATGAACTTTACATCTCAGTTTGAGCTTTTGTTTGTCTTACACAGCTGGACTTTTTTAAATCATGTCCACTGCAAATTGTCTGCAGGGGTCTTCTGTGCATTATTGACTCATTGTATATATCATATGCATGTTTAAGAGTTGTGAAAAGAATTGTTGTGTAATTCGAACGAAACTGCACATCCATCTGTATTTCATAAAGGACACAATTACATGTGATTTATTTAGACTGTTAAGAGGAGCTTTCAGGAACTTGGGCGTCTACGCTGACATAATTGACTCTGTCTGTGGTGAGCGGGTGGACGAAACAGTCGTGCCGTCGGGAAGTTCCCTTGTCAATGTGTTCTCGTTAATGTAAAGACTGTAATAAGTGGAAGGACATAAAAATGGTCTGATATGTGGATTGGACTAGTATTAGACCTGGTCCAATAGTAGATTGGGCGGGGATTTACACAGCTGTAGAATCAGGGTCGGTTCGATTCAGGTTTCAGGCTGCGCTCATGTGGGTGGGAAGCTGAGTTACCTAAAAACTCTGACCTCACAACATGGATGATGGATGATGGATGTGTCGATTTTCAGTCTGAACACGTTCTGCATTTCGCTCGCTGCTTCTGTGGCTTGATTTTAAAAGCCGTCTGCGGTTGATTTGGAAAAGGCAGGTTAGGATTTGTTCACTGTTCGGTGGCATCGTGGCAAAACCATGCACTATTTACACCCTAGAACAGCTTTAACTTATCTGGTGCCGCCTGTACACAAGGTGTGTTTATGGGGATTCTTCCCACCAGAAGTGCATTTGTGAGGTCACAATACTGATCTTGGTATGAGAAGGTAAAGCGATCCAGAGCATTCTGTTTGGAAAACAGCTAACATGCTCTCTCCTGTGTCTGTGTGTTTTTCCTCTGGGTATTCCAGTTTGCTCCAACAGTCCTAAGAGACATGGGCTAATTGGAGATAATGAAATTGTTTCTGTGTGTGTTTGTTTCTGTACCCTGCAATGCACTAGCAAACTGTTCAAGTGTTTAGTGGCCCAGTGTGTGTCCAACAGTGACCCTAATAGAATTTTTTACTAATAAAACTAGGTAGTCCGAAAACGTTTGGCCAAACAATGTCTGTATTAATTCCCAGTGGTCCAGGTTATTATTTTCTACATTAGCAGCACCATGTTTATACGGTGCATTGTTCTTACCTGCAGTCCTCAGTCGTGACTAATATTAATGGAACATCTGACACATCGTGACTTTCCCAGAGACATAAAAACAGGATGCACATCAAACTTTATAGAATATTTAATGTTTTTCCGCTGGATTTTTCCAACTTCCCTGGGTGCTCCACATACACGTCAATGTTTCCCAGGACGACCGGTGATGTGATTTTGAAGCTCAGTGTGATCGTCTAGTGATTGAGAGAATTCAAACTCAAAGGAAATGTCTGTCGTCTGTTTGTCTATCGGTCATATGTCTGTCTGGATATCTGTGTATCTCTATCTGTCTGTCTATCTAACTATTTATCCATCTAGCTATATGTCTGTTTTTCTGTCTGTCTATGTGTTTGTATATCTATTTCTATTTGTCTTCTGTCTGTCTGCCTATCTATTTATATCTATGTCTGTCTGTCTGTCTGTCTGTTTTTCTACTGTATGTCTGGAAATTTATCTATCCAGCCAGCAGAGATGATAAATACCTGTCACGTGTCACAATTCCACACCTGAGATGTTTTAACCCTCATCTTCATCTTCACTGTAACAGTGCATTTGCAGTTTTATGGTATTTCCCAGGATCAGAAATGTACAGGGCCTTTAAGGTGGACAGCTAAGACTTAAAAAATGAAGAGCTTTGACTGCACGTCTGTCATATGTGTCAAATGTGCGCCGGATGCCATAATAGTATGGAATTATTCAACGACACTTTGTCAGCTGATGTTTAACGGGGACTTTCTTTCCACAATGATGGAGGCAAATACTTTTAGACGTTGCTGCGTGTTAATCTGTTAACGCCGTCTCATTATGGCGAAATGTTCCAGGATGAGCCATATAAAACATACTTGCGGTATTTGATGGTGCTGAGAGATGATAATACCAGCAGGAAGCTGCAGGGTCAGAGTTCGAGACAGGTTTCCACACACTATAGGGTCAATATGTGGATGTGGACGTCTCACTCGTTGTGTTATTGCACCATTTACATTGACATGTGGAACATTTAGCTTCTTTCCTCTCATTTGGATTGAATAACATTTGCGATTGAAGGTGAAGGCCATTGCTCAGTGGCTCAACACTTAGTCTGGCCCGCTTTCTGATCACCTACTATGTTCAATTAGATTTTCTTTGCTGGATTTTTAATCTCTACGTTGAGGCCACATCATTTGGCACAATTTCTTTTACTGGTCTTAAGTTCCGTGTTGATGCTTTTGTGTGTGTTGGGATTTTGTTTAAAGTTGGGTTGACTCTTGACATGACACTTCAAGTGTAGTATATA
>JAOUQU010287904.1:0-13131 GCA_028566735.1 Ammoglanis amapaensis
CGTGCATTCATTCAACATTTTAGTAGCAAAATAATTGCGATTAATTTGCGATTAATTGCGATTAATTAATTACAGACACTGTAATTAACTCGATTAAATTTTTTAATCGAGTCCCACCACTAATATATATATATATATATATATATAAAGCACACTGCCAAGAGAAAAATATTACAAATGTCTGACTGAGACAGCATGGTAGAGTGGAGGCACCAAACATGTTTTTTGAGGTAACATATCAGATTGTTTTATTTATTGTCACTGTGTAAAGTTTGAAATGTTTGTCAGATGACTGCTTGACTTTGTGTCCTAGAATAATTCCAGTGACTGTATTCTTAGTATTTGTATTCAGGAACTAGAGCAGTGACTTTATACAGCTCAGCGACATGACATGTGGGCACGACATGTAACCTAGTGGCTTATTTGGGGATTGGTTAGTTACTTGCTGTATTTAACACATAATTATCGTTCATTTTTGTAATTTCAAGTACTTATTATTTTATCTGTGCTTGTATTTATACTTATACATTACTTTGTTTATCTCTGTTTTCTGTTGTGGACACACCAGTAATTATTATAGAGGGGAAAACATAAGCACCAGACAAAACAAATTAACCAGGAAGGGAATGTCTGCTTTATCTGGGTTATTTGGAACTCATTGCTTATGAGTCAAGGCTGGAGAAACCCCTTGCTGGAGATGAAAGCTATTTTAATTACATTTCTCAGTAACCCTGTAACAGATTGGATTAATAACTGTAATTATAAGTAATTACCAGCTGTATGTGAACATGTGATTAACAAAGACAGGACTGACACAAACTTTTGTGTTATTACTTTTAGCAGTGATAGACAAATATAACAATAATTACAAATTATAACAAAGCTGCATGGTGGTGGTGGTGTTGGTAGCAATCAAAACTAGATGGCCTGGGTTTGATGTGTGTGTGTGTGTGTGTATGTGTGTGTGTGTGTTCCTTCCAGTTTATCCGTTGTTAAATACACTAGAACTTAGCAAAGTGTTCTAGAGCAATTACCCGTTCTGTCTCTGAGTTGAATAATTTGATATTATATTGGTATGCAGCATCCTTCCCCTCTTCAACCTTGTTATTATAGAAGGTGGTGGTGTCTCCATCTTTCCTACCCTTGTCAAAGATTTCTTTCCAACCACACGTCTCTCTATAACATAACCAGTCACCTTTTGGCCCCTATTATCTCCTGGCGCTTTCCATTTCATGGTAATGCACATTCCGCTGCACTCAAGAAACTCCACTTTACCCTGTGGGGCTTTAAGATGGTCTGACAAACAAGCGAAGGACATTCGTACATGTTGTTGAGTTTAGTGACCTGAAACACTCCAAGAACTTTTCATCACATGGTTTTAAATATCGACTAGTGCCTGAAAAGTAAAGTTACATTCTGTACTGTTAGAAGCTAGCGGTGGGCCATTAGAATCACTGACCTGTTGTTCACATTTCTTCTATGAATCAAAAAATAATTACAAATAGTCAGTTCTTATTCCTTCATACGTGTTGCCATGGTCAAGGTAATATGTCTTAATACTATGAGAATGAATAAAGTTAGTGCATAAAGAAGTTTGCCAGAAATGTTTTAGTTTTTTTTGCATTTCATTAAAATTGTATAAGTATTATTTCAAATAAGTGTTATTCCCCTTTGTAATTTACCTATATAAAATGTGTAGCAGCCCTAGTCACCAGTAGCCACACATGTACCGATGAGGTAGATAAACACATTTAAAAAGCAAATTCACAGCTATACAGCTGACTGATGTATAGATGATCTCAGTAATCTCAGATGACCTTTCAGTTCTAAAAAGAAAGAAGCAGCCTCAGGCTTCCCAGGCTTGTCTCATCCCCATGTCCTACTCCATTTTTACCATCAGAATACCAGTGATTGTTGTTTTCAATACACATTGCAGATACTGGTTTGATTAAGGCAAGTCGTGTTGGTCTGTGCTATTACCGAAGTTATCAACTAAGTATCTCTGTTTTTTTATTATTCTGTTGTTACCAAGCACTCTCAGAAATGGTAATAACATTATTTAGCATTTCTATTTAATAAATATTTATATCTGTTTATTTTAAATACTTGTATGGTTGTGTTTATGTTACATAATAACTGTACCAATAACAGTACCAGGCAAACTATTGTCTGTATATGAATTGTTTTTATATAGATACTGTATCAGTCATTCATCAATTGCTAAACTCTCAGCGTTGGCATGTCATGAGTTGGTATTTTGTCATTGGGCTTAAAATCAGTAGCGCAGAACAATCACTTCATCAGTCATATAACTTCATCATGTTGTCATGTAAATATGAAAAATGGAATAGCCTCCCCATACATCATCATCCTCTTGTGCGGGGTTTAGTGGTAATGATGAATAACATTTTGAGCAAATGAAAACTGAATTTTAAAACGACACTGTGATGATTAGCAAAATATGAGACCAAATATGACAAAATGTTTATTTTTAAGTGTTAAAGTTGAAAGTTTTTCAGGTACTGGGAGGATTATGTCTTCAGTTATCAGACTCCAAGACTCCAAGATAACATTTAAAAGTCGCGCAATGTTAAAATGAAACACCCTACGTGTGACACTCACGAATTTGCTTGTTTTTAAGTAGCAGCAAAATCTTACATTATTATTCACAGCAAGCATCACAGGACCTGAAATGTGACTGTCATATGTTGTGCCTGTAGAATTCAGCCATGGGTCCGAATTCGGCACAACAGAGGGATCTGACGTCTTGGGTCTCTGGGTTTGGTGTTGTCTTTAGGCTGGGATGACGTCACTGCTTTATAACAACAGACATGCTGTACTTCATGCATTTTACTCATAGTTTAATAGCGTTATGTTTTTTAAATGTAATATTGAAATGGTAAGTTTAATACAAAAAAGTGAGTGGACGCCAAAATAATATGACTTGAAAATTAGTTTGGTGTAAAGTCTGCTTAAGTTAATACATAGTTGTTCTGGTGCAGGTGGTACGAGTACCAACGTTGGCACGTGAGGCACATTTGCCCGCCACACTGATTTAATTGAAGTCAAAAGAGAAGTTTAATGGACAGGCCTACATTTTATTAACTGTGAATCAGTTGGCACAAATATTTCAAGGTAAATTTTTCAGAAGATTCTAAATTTCTCATTGATCTGGACAAGCTTAAAGTTCAAGACGTAGATTTTTTTGGAATGGATGGTTGAATGAATTAGTGGTTTTGAAATGCAACCGTTTTTTGTGGACAATGGGGTTTGTGAATTGTGCACTTCACCACAAATCCAAAATAATAATCTCATTTGTGTGGTATAAATAGGACTGTTCCAGGAAGGTTGCTGTCAGTAATGCTGTCAGTATTTGGAATAACTGGTTTATATAACATATGAACAGTAACAGTTTGGATTATATGACTTGAAGACTTTTTTTATTACATGACACTCTGACTAGTTCATTTATAATTGTATTGTTTATCCAACAGAGCATTAAAAAAGATTGCTGCTCTAGTGTATGCAGTAAAAAGAATCACCACTAGAGGTCTGTAAAATTCCTTCTTTGTTTTTTTGGATATACAGTAGTATAGTGTATTGACAAATTGAATAAAAGCAATATTTAAGAGATTTAAGCTATGTGAGATAACTTCAAGAAACTGGTTGAAATGGGCAACATTGACTGTTATATATACCAAGTTATTTGGGTGGTTTAAGCTGTTTTTTAAACTGTGTTTCTTGCCAAATTAAATTCAATACAACTCCAGCCATCGCCTAATGGGTACAGGACTAGTAATCTAATAGATGCCAGTTCAAACCTTACCCCTGCCAGGTTGCTGCTGTTGGGCCTTTAAGCAAAGCTCTTTAAACTCAATTGTTCAGACTTTAGACTGTAACTTTAATGTTACTCTAACATTTTGGAAAAAAGTGTCTGCTAAATGCTGTAAATGTAAACTCATGCCTGACAATAAAGTTTTTACTATGAAAAAAACCCCTCAATCTCTGATATGGCTTTTTCTGCAGCGAATGTCAGAGCTTTTTTTTTTGCACCTGACTAAATTACTCCAGCACACTTGAGATCTTATTGACTGAGTTCCTGACTGCTCTGCTGAATATAAACATGACTTTCCCTTGTACAATTCCCTCTTGCAGCAGACATATCCAATGATTCAGAAAATATAAAGACCTTTGAGGTTTTGCACATTTTCTGTGGAAATTATTGCCATCTTTATCAATTAAATTATTTAAAAAAATTATATTTAATTACACAAAAAATGGAGTTCAGACTTTTTGCTTTGAAACTCCAAATTGGGAACAATTGCATCCTACTTGCTTTAATTACGAAAAAATATGTTTTATTAAACACTGTTATGAAAAATGTTGTATCCCCACTTTACCTCACCTAGAAAATGTTTAGACCGCTAGAAACTAGAGCACCCAATGGAATCTCATGCAGGCACAGCGTGAGCATATAGCCCACACAAAAAGTACCCATTTACCCATCATGCTGCCCGGTTACAAAGTAACCACCAAAGTAACCACTGCAACTCACTGCTAAACTGGACATCTCAGATGATCTTGACAGTTCAAGAAAGAGGACACTACACTGTCCATTGCCAGTCCTTAATGAGTGGACACAACAATCACACTAATCTCTTTGTACATCAAGAGGATTGACAGGTATGTTTCACAATATTGGTCATTGCAGAACAACCAGCTCTCCAGATGTGAGATCGGAAACACTGAAACAACTAGTAACTTGGTGATCTCAGTTAAACATCTGTCTTGTTAAAGTCATTTTTTTGGGTTAAGGTTAAGGGTCTATATTCAAGTAATCACTAAACACAAACATTTAGTTGAAATGAAATTTTATATAGAATGTTATATAAAAATTTGGAGGAGGGGATATATGTGTAAATGTAAATGTTTTTAGAACAATTGTACAGTTTTAAATAAACATAACGAATGTCTTTAAATGAATATAACTAATGTCCTTAATATATATAGTTTGGCAAGAGTGATGTACGCATCTGTTTCCCAAGTACTGCTCTAAATATTTTATTCTTTTTTGTACAAGAAAAATACATTAAAACATTTATTTATTTATTATGTTTAATTTTGGAGTCTAATCATCCTCCTATTGCAGTATAGAAACTACTAGAATATCTGATGCAACATGATTATATTATTTTATATTATTTTCTTATGAAAAGAGTCTGTGGTCAATCATTGACTTGTTAATATCTGTAATAAAATATTCTGCTGTACTTATTCTACTTTTTTTATTCTCAAATCCTAACTCATGGGAACATTGCATGGTTATTTCTAACCATTCATCTTAATGTGCATGGGAAGTGGATTTGAACTGTTAAAAGCAGCTCCACATTGTTCAAAGAAAAAATGTCCTTCTGGCTGAAAGGTCCATATCGAGAGTTCTGATCTTCCTTGACCTTTCTGCTATTTTTGACAGAATAACTTCCAGCATTTTATTGTCAACCCAAGTCTGGAATAATTGGTTCAGCCTGCCGCTGGTTTTCTTCCTACCTGGAACGGCTTTTTTTACACCAGGTGTCATTATGATTGGCTCATCCCCGGGTGGGATTGCCGGAGGGGATTCCGCATAACTGCTGCAATTACGGACACTGCTAGCTGATCGTTGTTGTCTGCTTAGAGGTGGGAGATAATGGAGACCAGTGTGTGATGCTCTGTATAAATTACTGAAGGAAATAACACCTCATGCAAGTAAAAAAAAAACAGTCAGGCTGCTGTGCACATGTTAGAGGGGAGTGTTGGTCAATGTTTTTCTTTGTGGAGGAGAAAGTAAAGGTCAGCAAAAAATGCATTCTAAAAGTTAGACATGAATAGATTGTGGGGAGTAAAATTGAAGAATTGAACAAATAATCACATAAAAAGTACATAGATATGAATTAATATACGTACTGGTGCAGTTAAGCATCTGAAAGTGGCTCATCCAGACTGTCATGACCCAGGTGAAATTAGTAGTATACCAAGTTTCCTTGACTGAACCTAATCTTAGAGAGTGTAATATAGCATCTTGACTTAGACTTTATTTTATTGTCATTGATTGTCAGATAAAGACTAAAATAAATTACTATTTAATAAACATAAATCACTTCAATATTACAGTATTTCAAGCCCTGATAAGTAGTCACAAGCATTGCTTACAAAGGTTTTTCTTTTAAAAATAGTTTTAATCTCCATGCTACAGATTTCCACATAATCTGAACAGATGCAAAATCTATTAAATATCAAGCCATTTGTTTCCCCCCACATCAAACAAGTACAAATAATCAGCTGTAAATTTACAATCAGCAGAGGCAGTAGAAATAATTAAAAGGAAATTATTTTCCTAATTCTGCCTTATGTGGACATATTTTACAAATTAACCATTGAACTACCTGAGAAAGTATAATGCAAATGACATCGCTGCCTGCTTGAAAAACGTGTCATTAAGATATCCTCAACTTTTTGTCGTTTGTTCAAAATAAGTTGCCAGGCAATTGTTTAATTGTCAATTCCTAAATCATTCTATGATGTCTCATAGCTTCAAAGATGCTTTCTTATGTGTAATATACTTTGAGAAAATATCATTTAAACCTGTTTATTTAAGATAAACAGGTACGCTGGCTATATATGCTTTGCCTATAGCAAAAAGGGGCTTAAACTTTATTAAACCTTTTTTCAAAATTGGTTTCATACACTAACATGTTACCGAGAAATCATTTTGTATGCTATGGAACACTGCCAATGTCCCAATAAGTTGAGTCCTTATTACTTAGCATATACTAAAAAATAAAAATAATATATACATAAATGAAAACATATATTCAAAATTAATATTCTTTTATTAAAAATAAGTTACAACTAAAAGTGGCACAATATAAATAACATGTTTTTTTTAATTATTATTATGAAATCATTGCTAACTTGACCATACACGCAATTCTGAATATAAAGGTTTATTATTAAAACATTATTATAAGATACTATAAGTATATGCGTGTGAATGAATTAGATTCTAAAGTATTGTACTAGAATCTAAATGCACGCTTATAATATATTCTATATGACGGTCTTCTTAACCGTAGGCGGTGTTAACAGGTGCATTGAGTAAACGGGCCTTTAAAAATGATGTCTGGATTTAAAAAAACACGCAGTTACACTATTTAGGGCACTAGAATAGCGCCCGAACGCAGTCATTTTGTAGTATATCTAGATAGAGCGTAAGTTACTATATGACATTCGGTCGGTTGATTGGTTGTTTTGATGACGCTTGGGACTCGGCTTATGATAGGTCAGAGCTGAATTCAGCCCCGCCCTAGTTCGGTAGCCCGGCAGCGTCATGGATGCTGAAGTGAGGAGCGTCGCTAAACGGAGCAGCAGAAGTGTTGTCGGGGGCTGGAATGTCGTGGAGACTGCGCGGCTTCGGTGGAATCGTGGCGAATTAGATTCGTCAAATACTATCTGCAAGAATTAGAAGTATCGGTCTGAACTGCGTCGCATGGCACAAGGAAAAGGCTCATAAGCGCGCACGGATGGGAGCGGAGAGCGGTGTTTCTAGCGCTCATTGTATTGCTATAAAGGAGTGGTATTGTTTCATCCAGCACGGGTATTATACGGATGCAACAATCTGTTTATAACCGGTCTAAGGTGGACGACATTTACACTAATTCGCGTTCAAGCTTCTACTAGAATTCTACTAGCATGTGGAGCCACAGAATGACTAAAATATCTCTTTTTATTTTAGTCTTAATACGAGTTGGAGCTGAGCGCTTTGCCTGTGATGTTATTACTATAGGCTCATAAACAACAACAGTTTATATTGACGCTGTATAAACCGGAATGTGTTGGTCCGTCCTGCCTCGGAGATGCTTTCCAAACACGAGGGATTTCCTCTTGAGTGACATTTAATTGTTGATTGGTTAAGTCCAAAATAAACAGACCGCTAAATCCAACAAACAACTATTGTATACACGTTTGTTGCATAGTGCAAAGAAGTTATAAAGATGCGATTTACAACGTATAATATATATCTAGGCTATTTAATTAAATGGAAGGAACACTTGGTGTCCACCTGATTCTTCGTAATAAGTTTAAAACCCCATATCAGTTAATGTCTGGTTGAATAGGCTGAAAGCAAACACTGGAAAAACTAACCAGGAATCCAAAACTAATACAGGGAAATTATAGTTATACATAACACGACGTGTACAGGGCAGTTGTATTAAAAAGTATCTGTAGAGTTTTATTCATCAACACTGTGCTTTAGAATTAGAAACTGATACACAGTTAAGATTGTAAATATCTCACATAGGAAGGTATTACTGATATCGGACTGTTTAGACTGAAGAATCGTGTCTAATAATCGGAGGGTCTAGAATGATGCGAATTGTTTATATAGACGAGGTGCTGAATATTTAATGCATTGATGAGTGATGTTTGTGCATATATACTGGCTTAAAACACTGCCACTTCTGGCAGCCTGGCATCACTTACACGGTTTATTAGATGTATTTCTAGGCATTATGCGTTTAGTGGAGTTGATGATATTTCTTACAGCTGCTCGCGTAAAGGCGCACCGGGATGCGCACTTGTTCGTTGCGCATTTAGAGAAAGTAAACTACGGACAACGAGGATAAAGGTGTAACCTCGGGTTGTGTCACCGGGGCCACACGGAAAGCGGATTGTACCAGATTAATTCTCCACTACTGGGTTGACATTCGACCACAGAAGGAATCAAGGACTACTCGTGCGCAATGGGGACGCATTTGATTTGATTTACGCAGCGCGGAACAAACTCGGTCCGATCTCCGTCTACAGGGTCTGACTAGTTAAAATGACTTTACCGTTAAGAGACTTCGTGGCAGCTGTGAGTCTGGACCACATCTGTCTTGCACTGTGAGAAGGCAGTTGATGGGAATGTCGCTGTGCTGCAGGTGATCGCTGTTTTATCCACTTTGCTGTGTTGAACCGTGAGGATGCTGCGCTTCCCAGTAAAGAAGATCAGAAAGCAGTTCAAGCTGCTGCTGTTACTGGTGCTGCTCACCTTCGCTGTGTGGTTTACATACCTGCACATCCACCAGGGTAAAGCCATACGCCTGCACTTCAACTACGCCAAAGGTACTACACACACTGACTATTCGTTTATGTGCAACTTTCACTACAGTGGCTCAATCAGGTGGTGCATTGGAAGTTGTCTTTATTTGCCTAATCTAGTCAATAAACAAACCTTAAGTCACTAGCGATTCGTAGAATCAGACTAATTTTAAATTGGGTCCCCAATTAACTTACAATTCTTATGAGAATCATTGTTAAAATATTCTTATTATACCTGTTGGTTGTGCCTTAAAGTGTCTCGCCAAACATCAAGAAGGTCCTTGGTTTAATCTTTAAGTCAGGCTTTCCAGACTTCTTTGTGTCTGTGTTTATTTTCTTCAGGTGCTCTGGTTTCCACCTATAAAAACATGCCCCAGATAACAAGATTAAAGATCAATTGTTCCATAAATGTGAAAAGTAGCTACATAGTCCAGATGGGTGTCAATAGTCTGAATATATAGGAACATGATGATATAGGAACTGATTTGATAGACAGACAGGTAGTGCCTTAAGGTGCTGTATATGATTTGTATTTTATTTAATGTTTTGTGGTCACGTAAAGTAAATATGTACTGCTAAAATTATAAGGGAAGTTTTCTGTTGTCTTGATGTCAACATGCTGGCTGGTGCACGCGCGAACCGAGAATCAAACCCAGAACTTCTTGCTATGACGTGACGGTGCTAATCACTGAATACTGCATACAAGAAGTTTGTTCACGATGTCATTCTTTTGATAATTAGTAGTAGTTATTCTGTTTATTCTCAGCTTTTCAGTTTATGTAGTTTTTTTAAACCACTTCTCAAAAGCTAGTGCAGAAAAACAAGTCAATAAAACACTGGGATAAAAAGTTGTATGTACATGGTATGTATATATCTTCACGTTTATATTCTATACAGTGTAAATCTTTGGGAGCTGAGGATTCTGTTTTTTGTAAGTGTGTAATATGACGAAATATCTGCTTAACTGTTTTCATTGTATCAGATTACATAATGTATTGCACCTTTTTTTATAGGAGACAGGGCATGTCTTCTTAACGCCTTCTCAAACCACAATACATACTGGTGTAACCTTTATAGAATGACAAGTCCAAATTGCAAATGCTGCTCCAAAATGTACACCTGCCTTATTGGCCTTTGGCAGACAAACACTGATATGTTGTTACAATGTGTTTGTTAATAACTAAACCCAGAGGGCAACACACATACCGAGACATCCAAATAATTAGCTATTCTTTCAATATAAATACTTATTGATAGAGTACACTGACAGAAGAAAGTCTTAAAAAAAGTACTCCCAAAAGAGTTACAGTGGAAACACATAAAGTCACCTGAATATTAAAACCAAGTCACAGGGAGCCCGAACCCACAGACTCTTACTCAGCTGATTGCAAGGCATCCTTGTCTATCTGTGCCTTACCTGACTAATCCTCTTTTAACTGAATGGGGCTGACATTTCCTCAGACAGGAGACTTGTGCAGACATCTATATTGTAAGTGGGGAGACATGCTATGATTACTCTGTGTCTCAACTACCAGTCGTGCAGAGCACATCACTAAGTTTAATCACTCTGGTGATGGGATGGTGTTCGAGCTTTAATGTTAATACCTCATTAGAAAACATCAGGTTTTTAAAATTGTATGTTTTCGTTTTAGTACAGTTTGTTAAACCAACGTGTACTGCTGTGCCAAATTGTTTGTTCAGCAAAGATTGTATTAGAGTCTTGCAGCTCTTACCATAAGCAGTATTTCTATCTAATATCTTGGTAATTTAATCAGTCCACTGGGCAATGCAAACTGAATTTAAAACCATCTTTTAAAAAAAGCATTCCACATACTTTCAGTAGGGTTGATATCAAGCAGGGTATGTCACTGGTCACCATCCTGCTGAAAATTTTCAAAGTTCCAGTTTTATTCTTCATCTTCTTTGGGCTGCCCACCAGGTCTACTGTCAGCATAATACTGCCCGTAATAATAGTCATATAATAGTCCCAAAGCATAATACTGCCTGTGCAGTGTCATCTAACTGTTAAAAGTTGTTTTTATATATGATTAGTTGCAAGCAAATGTCATTAGAGATTATTGGTGGCAGTTTTAAGGCAGTAAGTGCAATGCTGATAAATCTCTCTATGATGAGTAGTGTACTAATAAAGGCTGTGCTTCAAAGAAAAATTGCTTTCTGTACCAAAGACCCTTATTCAGAGTTCTAGATAGCTGTTGTCATCACAAACAAGAAGTTAGTAATTGTCGAAAAGGTAAAACTCAGAAATTATTGTTGTGTGCATTACCTGAGCCATTGAAACAAATGATTATTTAATGTACATTACTCTTTGGTTTGATATTCAAGTAGACTGTTGGAAAAGACTGGTATGACTTTTACTGTATGGCCTGAACTTGATTGGAAGATTTATTGTTATAAAATGGCTGCGGATAATTTCTACAGGCCATGAGCTGAAGGATAAAGCATGACTCACAGTTGATGTTCCATTCCTGTTAATGCTACTGGATTCAACTGAAGTTCTCCATAAAGCAAAAAGGATGAATGCATATCATTTTATGTGCATATCAGCAATGTGTTGCTGAAAACTTGTTGAGTAGTGTGTCAAGATACATTTGGACACATGCACATTGGTCATGTCACTCTTGAGAAAATCTTTGCTACACAGTGTTCAAAATAAGAACACTAAGAGGCTGAAAAACATGTTAAATGTTTGTTTAATGCTGGCACATCCAATTAGTGGCTTTTTTTTCTATCTAGCCTAAGCTGACCTCAATCATATCTGAGTGATGTCAAATTCTAAGTGCAGCAGCATTTTCTAATGCACCAAATTACTCCTCCCAAAACATAGAAAGCTCCTTCTGTACTTCTGCTTGTGGAATCGTTCAAGAGCAAATTGCCGCACTAATTCTAAAAGAGCTTGCTAATGTTTTCAGATGTGAAAGATTTACTACAGCAAACGGTATTGAAGTATAGCTGGAGAGAAAAAATACTACAGATGCAGGGTTGTGTTTGAGGAAGCTTATTCCAGGAAAATGTTTTATCACACAAATTTTAGTTCTACTCATGGTCAGTATATGATGGTGGTGAAAAAAAAATCTATATTTCTGTGAAGCCGATAAAATAGCATAAAAATGTCAATACTTGTAAGATGCAGATATTGTTCAATCACAAGCTTTAAAGTATGAACGATGTAATATAAGGTGTATCACAGAACTAAGATCTCATCCCAAGTAACAACGCTGTGTAAAAGAATAAGGGAATTCAATCCAATGCAGAAAGGCCACGTGATTGCCAGCTTTTGTTTTAGCAAGAACTTAATATACAAAATATATACAGGTAAAGTACATTCAACAGTAAAGCTCCACCATCTTAAACTCGCCTTGAAAATTGTTAGAAACATTTCTAGCTTCGAAAGACGTTCCTTTTAAGCAATCCAATTAAGGTGCAGTCTCTTTAATTCATCAGCCATGACGAATTTCCAAATTTAGAAACGAGCAAGCATTTTCATTAACCGAAAACAAATTTACCTCACCAATGCAGTTTATTAATCCACAAATTACACCAATTTGGTCAGTATTAGATTGCTTTCATCATTTGTCAAATTTAATTATACAGGTATAGATTCTGTGAACTTTAAATTCAGTTCATGATGGGAAATTTTGTTCTGCATAACGCCACATTCTCCAAGAGTCATGTTTATGAAACAGATGAGGGAATGTTGGCTCTGTGAAAAATTATTCTGTGTTTTGGCCTGTGTGTATTTCCTCCGGGTGTTCCAGGTTTATCACAGTCCAAAAACCGACAGTGAAGCAAATTAGAATAGGGTTTAAATAGGTTATGTTTGCAGTCTGTAGTTTAAATGGTGTATGGGTGTGTTGAGAGAGATCTGGTTATAAAATGAGTGGATTTACTAATCACTGTTTATATTCAGGCTACTTTGCACGTGCACACACACACACACACACACACACACACACACACACACACACACACACACACACACACACACACACA
>JAOUQU010288014.1:0-13131 GCA_028566735.1 Ammoglanis amapaensis
TAACGCGTTAAAATCTTTGTAATTAATTAATCGAAATTAACGCGTTAAAGTCCCGGCCCTAATATATATATATATATGAGCTGTAATCGAGTGATCACTGACTGATCAGTGTGTTGCACCTTGTACCATGGACAAAAGTAAAGATAAACATCTTAAGACCAGTTTACACTTTTTGGTCAAATCAATGCTGTTGCAACACAGAACCCCTGCATCTTAAATCAAATCAAGGTTTATATGTCACATACATTGTCATACATAGTACAACCGGCAGTGAAATGCTTTTATAACTGCTTCACCATGACGTAATGAAGACAATTTAAGTATAAAAGTTAGTAAGTTACAATTTATTTATGTTGATAAAAAAGGAAAAAAGATATAACAAAAAATCCAACATTTAAACAATAAAGTGACTAAGTGTCTAAAGAAAGTGACAACATTGTCCAAGTGACAATAAAGTGACTAAGTGGTAATGATAGTGTCCAAATAGTGATAAATAAGTCAAGTAAAGTCCTAATGGCGATTTAAATAATAATAAAGTGACCAAGATTTTGCAACATTGACATAATGAATTGAACATTATTAGTGCAACATGTGCAATGTAAATGTTGTGTACTTCTTATAGCTAATTTGTTTCCATTTAAAGACTGCTTTCTTTGCCAGTGTGTTGGTGCAATTCCCCGCTTCTGCAGTTGCCCCTCCGCAGAGCTTTTGTGTCACTTAACGTGCACCTCTAAAATTTTGTATTTATGCATCAAAATGACAGCAACTTCAAGCAGTACTGACGCAGAGCACAAGGGGCCACATGAAAGCCTCAAAACAATGGACTGCACACAGTTGCAACTAAAGTATTTACTCTTTGCAAATGGCGGTACCCTGATAGTTACGATGCTTTGTTTACAATCCAACATCTAAACAATGTTTTGTTGTCTAATATCAATCAGCTTAAATGTACAAAACATTTTTTCTCGCTTGCGACATAAAGCATTTAAATCTTCAGAAACTTAACACCTTTCTAGCATTGTCGTGTTGAATTTATTTTGTCTTTTAGGTGGAACCTTGTCATTACAGGATCTGAGCTCATTTCAGGTCAGTATGTTTGTGTGTATACGTATGTCTGCCTGTGTGTGTATGTGTGTTTGTGTATGTGTGTGTCTATTTTTCTCTTTCTCTGTGTGTGTTATCGTGTGTGTGTGTGTGTGTTTGTGTGTGTGTGTGTGTGTGTGTGTGTGTAGGTGAGGGTGAGTGAAGCAAAGTCAGTTCCTGTTGGTGAATACATGATGCACTTCCCTCCTTCACCAGCAGGAGGCTCTCTAGTCAGCTTCATCCTTAACGTCATGCATGGTAACTTATTGATTTACTAATTGCTTTATTACGGTCAGAGTCACAAAGGGTTCGGTTTCACCAGACAACACATGGCAGGAATGCTATGGTCAGCACTATAGTTTATTACAGGGATTCAGCAAATCCTCCTGAAATCAGATTTTGCTGACTTGGCACCACAAAGATTAGAATCTAATTCTTTGGACTATGGACTGCTGAAAGCACCCTCTGAACATTATTATTACATTACCTAAATGTATTTCCTGCTAATTAAATGTGTGTGTTGTAGGTTTTGGACTCTCACCCAACTCTGTCAAGGGAGAAGAACATAAAAAGACACTTTATCGTTACATAGAAACGCTTAAATATGCAAACGGACAGAGGAGAAGCATCAGAGACCCCAATTTCGACCGTGACCCCAATCGAGTAAGTTCATTATTGTTATGTCACTTTTGTGAGTCTAATAATTGTGTGTTTGATATGGTTATGCTCAGGTGTCCAAAACTTTTTAATGGCCTTTCAGCTCGATGGGGGTGAAAAATATCTTAAACAAAATTAATGGTAGTGAAAGGGGCTGAAAAACGGAATCACCGGTGTGTGTTTGGGGGAGGGGGTGATTTATGGTTACTCATAAGTTGTATTGAAGTGCCGCTGCTAGAGAACTAACTGTGCAAGACAAGACATAAAATGTTTCCCTCTGGTTGTGATGCTGTTTGTTTACATGGTTTAGCAGAACAGTGTATAAGCACAGTTATACAGCCGGTAACATCGTTAGCTTTATGAAACACATATAAAATTTTGTGTTTTGTTGCAATCCATCGTCTGTAAGTATTGAACTTTATATCACCTCTCATTGGTGATTGTTTAGTGAACATTAGACTTTTTTCATATTTTCATAACATTTTCATAACAATTCATTAACGTTACTAAACTGATATCTGACTGAACTGTATTTAGGAGAGAGCTGTCCGTTTGTCTGTCTGTCTAGCTAGTTAGGAAAGGCACACAGTCTTATCAAAGACAGTATACTTATATAAAGCATTAGGCCATTTTGAACAATAATATATAGTTTTTATTTTACAGTATTAGACTATGAACATCACATATTAGTAATATTTGTATGTATCTGTTACTTTTAGATTGACGTCATATTTTTTATGTACAGTCGAATCTGGTTAATGGGATCTGCTGTACAGAAACAAATCCTATTATATACAGTGGAACTTCAGTTAACGACCACAATCTGTTCCGAAAGGTTGGTCGTTATCCAAGATGTTCACTATCCGAAATAAATTTCCGCATAAGAAATAAAGGAAATAGAAATAATTGGTTCCCAGCCCCGGTTGACTCGCTAATATATGAAAATTACACGATATACAGTTATGTTTGTCATTGTATAATTGGGGGTGACTTCCCTTCTTGGTCGTGTGTCCAGTGTCTGTTGTCCACTTCGACCTGCCGTATTCAGCCACGATTACTGACACACGCACGACTTGTTCAAACTTAGAAATAATGACTTTTTCAGTTCTATTATTGTCGACTGTATTTTCACTTCGCTGCTACTATTGTTCTGAATCTTCTTCTTTGGAACCATGATTGAGGGTTATATTATTAAAATAAAGCACAAAAATCACTGAATAATTTGAATACGTAAAGATAAAGATAACCAATTGTAACTGTCTCAAGCATGAATGACGCTCGGTCAGAGATGCGGGTCATGTGTTGATGGTTTTTTGGTTGTTATCTGGGACAAATTTTTGGCGAAATGTTTGGTCGTATCCGAATCGATCGCTATCGTAGGCGATCTCTAACCGATGTTTCACTGTATTTGTAATCTTGTTCGATTGTTTGGACCAAAATTCCATTTAATCTAACCAAAAAACGTGAGAGCGTTTTTGTTTGTGGTGATTTTGTGCAGTCCATCTAGAGAACGTGTCAGATCACACTGGATAAATTCTTCAAAGAATTGTTATTTTAATTATGCTTCACATGCTGACTACCTAAACATTGTGTTGTAGATTGTTTCGAAAAACTTTATTTTTCAATGAACAAAGTTTGTAAGCAACAGTAGTTCTTCTATGTACATTTGCTATACGTGTACATTGCAAAATAAAGGTTTAATAAACATTTAATACATGTAACATAGTGCATGTTCGTGTAATCTGACCAGTCGGTTATTAGGACCAAAACAATCGCGTCCCGATGTGGTCCGATTAACCTGATTCAACTATACTATGACAACATAATATTAATTCCTGAATTCAGTTATAATTATGGGTTTGGTGTGCAACTTTAGATTTATTGTGACCCCATCGGCCCCCAGTGAAAGATTTCTGGAGTTGCCACTGCCTGAAAAAAGGAAAGGAAAGAACATAGGTTCACTACATTAAATTGTGCTTGTAGTGAGCACTAATTATTTGTATTTTTTAATAATCGTTGTCCTACAGTTGGGTACCAGTCCACCAGTGATTTATACAGTTAAGTGCAGTTGTAGATGTTTAAAACACAGCTGGATGTGGGGTCAATCCCAATATATTCTAGTTATTTTATCAAGCTTTGAGATGAAGGCAGGTTTATACACCTGATATTTGGTTATATTATACGTACATCAAGACCCCGCAAAAACAATTTTAAATGTATGTACATGTATTTCCTTCCAGTTTAGTTTAGGCAAGCCACTGCTGCAGATTACTTTTTACTCTCCCATATACAAACGGATTGATTCATCCATTTACTTTCTCTACAAGCACAGCCAGGAAGGACAGCCAAGAATTTTTCTACCCAGCAAACTAAACCCAGCCAATTGTGTCCGCTGCATTAATTAATTATGCCTGTTCAAGTACACCCACCCGGACCATTGGCAGAGCCAAGTTTCAAACTTCTTTGTGGATTATCCCACTGTGCCACCTGCAAGCAAGCGATTTCCAAAGGACCTTAAAAAAGGACCCATAGCTTGTTTGGTGAAGGTTTTTTTTAATTTATTTTGTTCTTTCTTGTTTTCAGGCAGAATATTTGTTGAATCCCGGTTTTGCTGACCAGATTAGAAAGATGATCAGCAATAATTCCAGACTCTACAACATCACGTCCTCACCAGAACAGTTTGGGACCACGCATGTTTCAGTCCTTGCCAGCGATGGTTCAGCTGTTTCTGTCACCAGTACCATCAATCACATGTGAGGAACATACACAGTATACACAACAGATCGAACACTGCTCTCATTTGGGAAGTTGGATCGCGTTGTAATAAAGAATTTAACCAAAAGACTCCAGTGAAATGTGGGGTGTATGTTATGTTTCCTTCAAAAAAGTCGCATTGTCTCTTTAAAAAATGGAACCATTGGCGTCCCTTTTACAGGGGCGATTGGTGACTGCAGCATTAAAATAAGCTGCTAGTCTGCTATGTGGGAAAAGACACATAGTAAGTAATAGGGATCTTAGAGGCTGTGTGAGGACCCTGGCTAGTAGGACAATTTATGTTTCTGCATCAAATCACTCGTTGTGGGTCAGAGCCAAAGCGTTGATGCAAACATCCACACAGCCGTCGCATCGGCTGACATGCACCTCCAACCGCCTAACTATGCATCAAAATTTCACAGACTGCAAGGAGTACTGATGTTGCCCACAAGGGGGAGCATGATACCTGTTTATACAATGGACTGTGCATTGTTATAACTAAAATATTCTCTCTCTGCACATGGTGGACATTCGTTGTTCAATATCGATCAACTATAAAAGTATAGAAGTAAAAATTGGCTTAACGAAGGGGTCAGAAATGTTTCCTCATGTAACATCAACAGGGTCTCCAGCAGAGTAAGATGAACAAATAAATAAAATAGCAAAAGGAAATTAAACCATCATTCATGTGATATGCAAAGGTTCTACACCTGATTTCTTATTTATGTGGGGGTGGGGTTCAATATATATTATTATTTGTAGTAGTACAACATGTCTGGACTGTAGACATGAGACTGTGAAATTATCAAATCACAATTTATATGTGATAACAACCCTGAAATATGTGAGTTTTTAAAAATTATTTGTCTGAAACATTTACTCACATCACCTGTGTGATCTCTTCAGTTTTGGGTCCGGGGTTTACTCTTCAAAAACAGGAATCATTCTAAACAATGAGCTGGCTGATTTCTGTGGAAGAGCTGATTCCATCTCTGAAGGTGAGACATAAAAAATATTTTTATAGTTGGCGTGGGTTTTCTCAGTCCAAGGACTATGCATTCGGGTTAATAGGAGCTACTGAAATTGCCCTGTGTGTGTTGGTTTCTGTATCCTGCAACAGACTGTTGACTTGTTCAGGTGTTTAATGTATTAACCCAGTTGTGTGTCCAACCTGTTATGTTGAGAACATAAATTGAAGCCCAAGAAGATTTAAGAGGATATTTGCCTCACTTTCCATTATCCTCCACCTCTGTGAAGCACCATCAGCCAGCAGTGGGCGTAACTGCATCAGAAATAAGGAGGGGGTATAACATGCTTTATATAGTTATGGCCTCTACTGATTGATAGGTCTGGACAAATACATTTAGTGGCTATTTAGGTTGTACTACTCATAAGTCCCAGGTCACACAGGCCCCACAAACTCTGACTGTGTGTGTGTTTGTAGGTGAGCAGCCTCCATCCTCTATGTCTCCAGCCATCATTCACTCGAAGAACAAAGATAAAATTCTAGTCATTGGAGGATCTGGAGGAACTTTGATTACCACCGCCATGGCTATGGTTAGAAACACACACACACACACACACACACACACAAACAAACATGGAAAATCATGTTAGTCTAGCCCATAAATAATGTGACTCTTTCACTGTCTACTGTACGTGATATTCTGGAAAAATGAATCAGGTAGTTTTATAAGGCATGAGATGGTCGTGGCTGCTGTTAGCAAACAGAAAAAGTTTTGTTTTGCCACTTGCTGTATTGTACAGTCGCTGGATCTTTGTGCATTTATTGTGTTAAATGTTAAATCCTGCTCTGCTGTCGTCAGTGCTGTCTTTATTTCGCATCACCTGAGAATGTGTCAGAGTGTCCATTACAGGTGAATACAGGAAAGATAAATTATGCTAACGTGTTTAAAACAATTTGTCTCATGTTTGTTCACTTCCAGTCCATAATGAATAATCTGTGGTTTGGAAAGAACCTGAAGGACTCCATCAGTGACAAAGTGGTTCACGTCAATGCCCAATATTCTGTGGCATTTGAGCCCAATTTTAACAAGGTAACATTCTAACATGTATTCACTGTACAGCTGTTGCACTTCATGTTTCACTCTTGTCTGGTTTGTATTGTGGGATGTTTTTATAAATGTAGCGTTAGAGCTGAAACACCCAGCCAAAAGTATGTGAATGCTTTTCAAGTGTGATTTTTATCTGTTGCCATGTTTGGTCATGTTATCACAACAGATATGGCTGATATAGCAGACTTTCTCTGAGGTATCTCAGTAGACAAATACTGTCAGCAGAATGGATTGGTGAGCTCCGGTTTTTTAGAACCAAATGAAAAGGCGCAACTGCTGCTCGGCTGAGGTGGTATTAAGCACACGGTGACTACAATCTTTACACAGGTGGTGTCACTCTACAGAAATGTGTGCTAATAGTTTGGGAAACACATAGAGACTAGCTGGATGATAAGCCACAGATTAGTTAGAATGCTGACCATAAGCCGGGCCTTACCACCAACATAACTGCCCAACACATTGGTATCTAAATAAAAGTTCTAGCAGACATGTTCAAAATACTAGAATCCAGTCGGTTTTGTATTAATCATTTTGACTGTGACAACAAGGAATTATTCATGGTTTGTGCATGTGTCTGTTCTGTAGGGGATGCTGGAGGACATGCGCTTATTAGGACAAACAGTATTTAATCACTCTTATTTTCTGAACGCTGTGAATGCAGTGACCAGAGAGCACGGCTGCATCAGTGCTTATTCAGACCAGCGTAAAGAAAGCAGAGCTGCAGGGGATTAATCACCTACAACCAGATGCTCAGGAACACCTGATCTCTCTCAACTGTGCACGAAATAAACAGCATCATTTATCATCGTTGACATCAGTTCTAATATTGATGTCACAAATCACAACCCAATATTACTATCTAATTGGGATTCAAACCATCTAAGCCCCCATAAACTAACCATAAATACATTCTCACAGTGATCCTCACACACGTCATAATTGTTAAGCTGGTATAGAAATTACAGAATTGTGTGTTATGACTATTTGTAACTGACATGGTTAGTTGGTGGGTAGCTCTGTAGCTTTACAAGGTCATGCATGGAGTTTTATATGTGTGTGCACTGTGTGCTGGTAAACAACGGTTTAAATAATTTTAAGCAACAACAGCACAAAAACAAAATCACTGTATTATTGTTTGATTATGTAGCAATTGTTCTTCCCAGGTAATAACTTATATTTCAACTGCTCACGTATAAACTACATTAAAAAAACTCCAACATTCCTCATGAACTTAAATACAAATATTAATTATTACAAACTGAATCATTGCTATGTATACTAAAGCATATTACAGGATTTTCAACTGTACTGTATATCACTCTCTAGAGTAGGCCAGTTCTTTCAGCAATATTGTGCAACAAGGAAGGAAACGGGGAAACTTTGTGATGCAATTGAGAGACATTTTAAAATACTCCAATCACTTATCAACAAAGAACAGTATATGCATTATACATTTACAAAGATAACCAAAAATCTTCAGAAGTATTTAGTATTTACGATTATACTGCAAATCACTTTTACAAATCAATCCCTTAATATAGTCTCCCATCATGTTTTTGTAATACTGTCCTTGGTAATGGTGTTCAAAGTTCATTATGTCCTGGTGAGAGAGCTCGTCTTGCTCCTCTGAGTAAGCTCCTATGTTCTCTTTAAATTTATCAAGATGGGCATCAAGGATATGGACTTTGAGTTCAGAGGATCTGAAACAGCTGTGCATAGTTTTCATCCTTGTGCTTTTCTAGGAAGCCATGAAACACTGTGACAAGACTGTTTTCTCCTTGATCCCCAACAGTTATGCCAAAGTATGCTTTGTAGGCATGACACATGTTAGCAGATGCTTTTAGAGAGTACGTCTTCACCCTTTTTTATAAACTGGCCACAGATTTAGCAAAATGTATTTGCTGTATGTATACAACCTCGTGATGAACTGTAGCTAAGTTCACTTACAGAACATGAATTATTTCATAATTTTTACGTAATTTTTAGCCTAAGGTAAAGGTATTTATACTGCTATGTACATTTCTGGACAGTTTTATATAGTTGTAGACAATTCTTTATAGTTCAATATTTCACTGATATTCTTTACAAATAGATACATTTGAAATATATCATTGTGATGACCACAAAAGCAATGTTTATGGGGAATAATTTCCTTTTTCTATCAATTTTTTGCACAAAGAATTAGGAAAACACCACAAATGTGTATTTGTTCGATAATGTTATAAAACATTTATTATCTACAGTTTTAATATTTGACTACTGTGGATATTGATATTTTATTCTCATCTGTTTAATTGTTAGAAAATGTGACTTTAATTGTATGTTTTATAAAATTTTTATATCTTACATTGTTGTTTTCTGACCCGCTACTTCAACCATGTGAATCTGTATGTGTTTGTGTTTGTAAATTTCCTTTTTAAATGTGAACTTTTTAAAGCCAGTAAAAACTCTTTTTTTTACAACCAGTGATTTATAACACCTTTTAATTATTTTATCTGACATATAAATTGTTTTTTTATGTTATTAAACTGAACACTTTAAAAAATGTTTCATGTCTTTATATTAATCATAATCTGGCGGCTTCTTTTCACCAGTGTGTGAGGCATGTTCACATAGTGATCAGGATCAGGAACTGTTCTCCATTATTCATTCAGACACATTTTCTGCCCTACAAAATCCTGCCATAATTTTTTGTGGATTATTTTGGCCTAAATGATCTTTGACAATTAAAACTTAATTAGGACTTTGTTCATCTTTAATGCATTAATTCTTCTTTTTAAAAATCTTCATTTAGAATTACTGACAGGTTGGCAGCTGTTCTTTTAAATTTAAAAACTTGATAAATAAAGTGTTTCTGAACCACTGAAAATTGATACTGTTCAAACAGTCCAGTTATTTACTTCACTAGTGTATGGGTCAGTACCCTGCAGCGTACCCCCCTTTTCGGGGATCAGACTGAGCATAAAGGCGGATTCCATCTCTCTTTATGGCCTGAACCACGGCGCCAGTGGATTTCAGCACCTGGATTAGGTGATTCTTCTCCTTCAGCCCCTTAATCACATCCTGCGGAGAGAAACATCTTGTTTTGCCATGTACTAAACACAATTCCAGATGCGATTGCCCTGTCTGCAGTCCATACTTCGAGCTGCTGAAATGTTTTATCAAGCAAATTGAAAACCAATTGCACTTTTACACCAACAGCATTTGGTAAAACTCTCGTCACAACTTCAAATTTGTTGCAGACTTTCAAATTTTGAATTACAACCATTCACAAATAATACTATAAAAATAAATTATATTTCTATAGTATTATTTTCTTTGTAGTATCTTTATCATTTCAGAAGACACCTTTATACATAATGACTAACATCAAAGATCAACATGTTGAAGGTTAAGGATTACATTTACCACTGAGACAGTACTGCTTACTACTGAATGCTAAATGTTTTCCCTGACTAGTCAGTGGAACTTTGGAACTGAAATTGTAAAAGAGATTTGCTTATTTGCTGCAGCTCACCTTATCAAAGTTTGGCTCCAGCACAGTATAGTTTGGACTAAGCTGGTGATGAAGTCTGGGGTCAGAAACTGCTTTCTTTAGGTCATACTTGAAGAAAAGTGCGTTCAGAATCACCTATGAACATCAAAACATCAAACTGCTATATACGAAAATCAAAGTAAATATCTATTTTGTATAACATCAAGTAGTGTATTGCATAAGTGGGTTTAACTAAAGGAGATATGTCTGGGTCAGATTCATGTTTCATCAAACTTTTCTGCTTTAGCGTTTGTTTGAATAGAATTAATTTATAGGAGAATGTTGTATTGAAGGGAAACTACCAGCCTCTAGACATGATTTTATTTTTTGTGTTTGACAATGTTTGTGACTTTTAAAAGACTGCAATTTCCCTATAAATCTTTTACTGGTTGACCATTCAGGATGATCATCCAGGTTTGATCCATAGAGAGTCATTGCAATCAGGAGTGCAGCATGTGAACTCACAAGAGATGCCGTGACACTCGGAGCCCAATGGTTGTTTTTATGTCATATGTCTCAAAAATGTATTAGGTGCATTGGCCCACTTTCAACAATGAGTAACTTGCAGTGGTATGATTGCAGTAGGAAATCTCCCAAAAAGGGTCTCATTTGACAAGTGCAACACATGATCCCAGCTCATGTTAACCTGTGTGATACTAAATTAATAGATTCTAAATTGTAAGTAAAGCTAACGGGAAAAAGAAGTGGACTTATTCATAACGCAGCTTTAACCCCCCAATCTGATTGCTGAAACTGGCACCGTCAATACATGTCTGTTGATGTGTTATAAGTGTTTTTACTGAATTGTCTGCTACCTCAGCAACTGATGTGGTGATCTTGGTTCCTCCTGAAGCTCCAACAACCATTTTCACTTCTTTATTTCCATCTAACAGCAGAGCGGGACACATGGAGGACATGGGCCGCTTATCTACAGGAAATAAACAACACGAACCTGAAATCAAACTTGAATGATCACTCATCACGTCCAGGGTCACGGTGGACGCAGTGCAGCAGCACAGCCCCGACAGGTCAACAATCTATCTACAATGTAGACATACTTCTGTGAAATCCAACCCATGATTTCAAGTGTTGTGGGATATAAACACTTTAATGATGATATCCATTCATTCTTTGTTACACTTTACAACTTTTCTCTTTGTACTGTCCACAGTCGAGCGAGCTTTATATCTAGTTGGTTCAGAGATCACTGTGCAATAAAGCTATTCCTGTTTCTGTTCTACAGTGTTTGTGCCAGTCACAAAATCTTTAAATTCCTCATTTGAGAAAGGAAACTCTAGTCCATCACCTGATTCTTACACTGTTCAACTGTGGATATTCACAAATCAGCAGCAGCTAAAATTACATCTGATCAACCAGACCCATCAAGATAAACCAGTGCTTTAGGTTAATGTCTGGGATTTTGGTGTCGTGTACATTTGTGTAACGATGCAGAATTAGCACTATTATATAAGCACATAATTAGTTAAACTGATCTAATCAAATTAGATTCCACAAATAAAACCAACGAGCCAAAAGCATGTGGATGCCCAAACATAGGGGAAATGATTCACATTCATTCTAAAGTTAACTAACATAGTTTGGTGCAGCCAATTGGTCAGCTGGGTGTCCAGATACTTTGGGCCCATTGACAGCAACATAATGAGGTATTGCAATACTGACGGGGTACGATGAAGTTGTTTGGTGAGGGAGGGACACCAAATCCGTTGACAATAAGAGGAGAGCTGAAGTCATCCATCTCGTTATTTAGAAGGACACCAGTGGATGAAGATAGTACTTTTGACCCAAAACTGAGAGCAGAACAAAGTAACTCTTGTTATTGAGGTTGTGCTGCACTATATGTTACAAAACACATTTTTGCAGCACTAACATTCTTCTCTTTGACAAGGATCTTGTCAGTACAGCATGCTTCTTTTTAAATTAAAGATCTGTCATGCAGCACTCTTCACTATCCCTTGTCTCTGTGCAGCGCAGATGATCAGCCAGCAGTGGGCCTAATGGCAGCATATATTAGGTAAGCACTCCAGCATTTACGCTCTCTGTTGGCTGATCAACAGCACAGCAAATCTCAGACACTCACTACATGTTGATGGTGCTGGTGGCGGCAACGGCATTCCCATCCTTGTCCATTACAGAGATGTGAGATGTTCCATGATCATCAGGAAGAAAAAATTCCGGCTCGTAGTAGCTCTCTGGGTGCGTGGTGTGATCGGTGATCTTCTGGCAGATGGAATCGGCAAAGCTTTTAGACGTGATGTTCTGGATGAACTGTAAAAAAGATCGATGTTTGGAAATGTTCATGCTGCACGGGATCTTCTGACAGTTTTTGTGTGTTGCACTGTACCTCATCAATGTTGAGGAACTTAGTATCTCCAAGGACACTCCTCTTAGCATAAGCAAATTTGAACGCCTCTACTATACGGTGGTAGGTCAGAATCCTCTTCTGAGAATCTGAGACGCTGTCGTTTGTGAGGTTATAACCTGAAAAAGAGAAGCGTAAAGTCTCCTCACAACAGATGATTCTACACCTGCACCAGGAACGATAGTAAACTATAGAAAAACTATACACATCCGCTTTCTGAAAATGATCAATAATGCAACTTTATCTCTGATTTGATGTGACGGGTCTCATATTTTTGATTAAGCATTTTTAGCATGTAGCATATGCTGTTATCTAGAGCGTCTTACAGAAGATTTTCTAAAATAAAATATTCATACTCCAGTTTACACCGGATGGTAATCTGTAGAAACCATATTCATTATATATATTAACTTTTTGATTTAAATTAAATTAAACTCTTGAATTTAATAACCCTTTAACCCTCTGAACAGTGGTCTTATAATGTCATTATAATCATATAACTTCTGATGATCAGAAGTTCAGTATAATGATTTCACTTAGTAAGAAATTGTTCTTATAACAATTGTTCTTATTTCAAGTACTTCAGGAACTCCTGATTGTTTCACTTATTTGAAAAATAAATAAATAAATGTAAACAGCACATTAGA
>JAOUQU010288338.1:0-13128 GCA_028566735.1 Ammoglanis amapaensis
AATCAGCCTGTAATTGTGTAAAACTACTAAGACTGCCCTCCTTAAAGAAGTCACGAAAAGAAACAAGACCCGAGTCACGCCCATTTCGAAAGACTGTGAAAAAATGATTGTCCAAAATAGGAAGAAATGTTGAAGGAGATAGAAACTTAAAGTGCCGCCTAAATTGATACCAGATTGCACATGTTGACCTAACAACTGGGCTATTTACCTTTCCTATTAAAGACAGTGGCAAAGAAGTGAAAATGAGGGTGGGTATAGAGGAGTACAACACAGAAGAGCGCTCCAATCGACACCACAGTAGATCTGGGGCCTTGATCCAAAGAAGAATCCTATGAATATGTACTGACCAATAGTAAAACTGGAAATTTGGGAGAGCAAGACCACCATCAGATCTAAACCTTTGCAACAGGGATCATCTAATCCTGGGCTAAATGAAGTCCATAATCAATTTATCTAATTCTAGAATTTTTTAAAATATTTTTATTAAAAAACACAGTAATAGACAAAAACAGCAACAGAAAGATCAATTGGTAACATTCTGTGTCTCAATTTTTTCTTTTTTAACAACACCAAAAAAAGCGCACACATATACATATATAAAAAAGAATTAAATAAAATAAAAATAAAGGGGGGGGGGTGCTCAATCCGCAGGTAGAGAGGACAATTAAAAAATGTATGTATAGGAAAGGGCGCCATTTGATATTGAATTGATTAACATGATCTTCTCCATTTTTAGTGCCTGTAAAAGGTCTCAAAGCCAAATTGAAATTAGAGGAGGTTTGGGAGATTTCACCTAGTTTGACTTTTATGGACATTTCAAGACGATCAATCACTTTGGCCCAGGGTAACATGTCTTTGTAGATGCTTTTCTTGTGCCACAATTTTAAAAACCCATGGTCAAATTTCACGTAGGAAATTTGAGAGGGCAAATTTGTTCAAAGCTTCCAATACTGGTCCCAGCATTACCTCAACCAACCAGCCTGGCTGTGCAGTATTACTGTAATAATACCAGGACCTTACATTTTAGGAATGTGTATCTAGACTCTTTAATGTGGAACAAATATTTACCAAACACTTAAAATACTTTGACAGTTCAGAGGATCCGGTATGCCTTTCTCCTGAGAGTCTAAAAGACTTTACCACCCCTTTGTGACCAGTCCATGCTCGCTAATTAGACCTCTCACATACACACGCCATGGGTAAACAGTCAGGGACTAGCTAAATGACGGGGTAATTGTGACCACTTCGAAGGCTTTGGGGACTTTCTCCATTAAGTCAAAACATACACAAGCGAAATGAAGCGGTAGGCCCCCACCACCAGTACTCCTAGCGTTATATTATTAGCATTGTAAAGAAACACCTAGCATTCACCATGCTTAATCACCGGTTTCGGAAACGGCGAACAGGGGGCGCGAGAAGTCACACAGTAGCCGCCGGAACACACACCATGCAGGACTCACCCCTGGAAGGGTCATCACCTTTCACCTCTCGACCCGACCCCCACACAATGAGCCGGAGTCGGTCGGGAGTTAACAAAACACCTTCTGGAACGATGAAGCTAGATCACGTCTGACCCATGTCGTCTTTCTTTTCTGTTTTTGTTTTTAAAACAGGTTATTACATGGCCGGCTGGAGAGCGCCACCAAAGTGCTGTTTTCGTGCAGCTTTTATGCACCTGAGATGGAGATACTGCCACGACCCCAAAAGAAGGAGCAGACAGAACCAGAGGAGGCACGATTGTACAGATGCCAAAAAAGATTGTAAATAGCGCTGGATGAATGAAATGTGTTTTATATAAGTTATATGCACTTCCAGATGTATTATTATTCCTATGAAATAAAAGCATATTCTTTTCACCAATGTCCCCAGAGTCTTGAGACCTTTAGAATGAACATTGATGTTTTATCAAGAAAAGGGTTTGTCCATGAGCAAACCATGAGCGATTTGTGACAAATTATGGCAAGATGATTTTGTCCGTTCTCCCAAACCACATTGAAGTAATGGTCCACTTACCCAGAATGCAATATTATTCAATATGATTCTTTCCCCTAATCTTTAAACAAATTAAGACGATGTTTCACTTCATTGATCTTATTGCTATTTTAATATTGAGGTAAAGCTGGCATGTCCAAATTCACATTCTCCGAAGGCCGTTTCCGGCACAGTGCCGCGAGCACAAGCACTGGAGGCGGTGTCCGAATACAGAGAGATCCTTCATATGAGTTCTTCTTACTTTGGGGTTCGTTCCTTACTGGTAATTGTGGTGGGAAACTCATGACATAAACAGAAAACTCTGGTAGGCCACCCCATTTGAGTTCTGTCTCATGCATTCAACCAGTGCTTCGAAGGATGCGAACCCAGAATTTGGAGAATCTATAATGAACTATTTCTGAATTAATTGTTTTTTGCGTTGCTACATCCAGTGTTGGCTCAGCATCTGACTTCCTGGAAAAAAGCCCAAGCTATGTTACAACAGTCAAGAATGCTCCTTGTGTGCTGGGAAATTTTCTTCCAGTGATAAAAGATCTATGGAATTTCCATCTTGAACAGCATTTTTTTATTAGTAGCGCTTCATGCTGGTTGAGGTCTTTGTGGGTACAGCTTCATCAGAATCACCGAACATAAGTCTAAATATTTTTTTTATTTAACATTTTATTTAAAAAACAAAAATAGAATTCACAACTTGAATGACCAAGACTGAACAACAACAACAAAAAAGGTCATTTCAGTTTTTAAAATTATTTCACCCGTATCTTGTAGCAACACCCGTAAAGCATATTTGTATCAAATAGCATGTGGAAACGATTTGGGGAAGGACGGCAACTTACTGTGACTAGTGCCCAATGCCTAAACGTAGACCTGTAGAGGATGGATAACCCGCACAAAGCGGTTGGCTCGCGTATACAAAGGTAATTTAAGGGATTGAAAAAATAAAATTTAGTCAGAATTTAATGAGACAAGGCAAGTGACGTCTAATTATACATGTCAGTCAGTCTAGAAGGGCACTGGCTAGTTTGGGGGATTTCCCGAGACATGGCAACCTTCAGAATACTTGGAAAGTCATCAAAAGAGCAGAGAACGGGTTTGAGGAAAATTCAAGGAGTCCAAAAGAATCAGTGCTTCACTGGAGAGAAGGGATTCCGGGAGTTATGACAACCATCTGAAAGCAATGCATTTTGGAGAAATTCTGAGTGACATGGCCATGTCACAACATGAAAGATGGCAACATCTTGAAATCCTAAGCACACGCCCAGAGGGAAGACGAAAAAATGACCGAGGTCACTTTATAAAACAGTGTCATCATGCTCTGATTGGTTGAGAGCCGAGCTCAAGGATCCTCTTGCTCAGGAGCATGTTGTGCTGCTTTAGATACTCGATCAGGTCGGCCTGCTTCTCTACCACCTCATCCAGACTGGAGCCGTCCCTGTCATACACACACACACGCAAACACACACACACGGGGGTTAAACGGAAATGCTACATTTCTGTAAGGAAATGGACTTCTATATGATGCGTTTACACAACCCAGGAGAGTTTGGGTGTGTTCGTTGATATGCAAGAGTCACCACCTTTTAGAGATGCTAATGAGATGTGTGTGTGTGTGTGTGGTGTAGAGATAAGCGCTGCCTTTCATCCTGGAGCAAAACTGTTCACATGCAAGCACAATGATGTCAGGTCAAGCTACAATCTCTAGCGAATCAACGATTCGTTCGATTTAGTCTGGAATTGGAATGAATAAAACAGTAAATGAATCAGTGTTGATTCATTCTCCTTCTTTCATTCAGAGAAATCTGTGGTGGTAGCTACGGGTTGTTCAAGCGGAGATAGTAAAGACTGCTGTTTGAGTGGGTCTATTTAAATATGGCTAATGTAATGAAGCAAATCAAGAAATCAATGAGTCTTTCCATTCGCTCAGGGATTCAGTGATTGTTTTAGTGAGGTTATTGAAGAAAAAAGAAAACACAAAAGGTATAGGCAGCGAAAATAATCTGTGAATGAATGCATCGGAGAAGTCAATTTGCTGGTCATCAGATTGGTTACCTGAAGCCGGTCTCTGTCTGTGCGGTGCAGGAGTTGGCTGAAAAAACGTTAGATTGCTCGTCCTCGCTGACGTCCGGGCCGAGCCGCTGGGAATTGAATCTCACCACGTGCGCTGCGGACACCGAACACACCCCACAAGATCAGACACTAGACAGTGTTTTCATGTGTTCTAAACTACGCTTGGAATACCTAAAAAAGTGTTCAGAGTAAGCCGTAATGAATGCCAGAATCATATATAGACAATTAATATGCCACAGAGATGTCTGATTCACTAGAAAAGGGCCCAGCGTGGTCTGTAATCCATTAATCGGAGGCTCTTCCGTATGAATCACAGAACGCGTGAAAAACACTACCTGAGGCAAATAGTCTCCAGCAATGTTGTTGTTTGCTAAAGGGGGGGGGTTATTAAGGGTCATTAGGCACTTCTGTCACCACACATCCAGGGCAGCTGTGGAATGTCCTTTTTGTAGGGAAGAAAGAGGGTAAGAGAGAAGGATCAGGAGCACTAAGTGGATGTGGCACATTCCTCATATTGGTGTTAAACAGTGGCACTTCCCTCTGTAAGAAACACCGTAAAAGCAAACACTATCCTAATAATTGTGGAGAGGGGGGGGGGTCTTATCACTATACAGTGGTCTCTAGTGTCAGGTAAAGGATGAACAGCAAAGTGGGATGTACATGGGACCGGTTCACATGCCGTAGAGGGAGTGCGTGAGGTTTTTTACAGGGGACACTGCAGGGGAACCAAATACATCACAAGAGGGGAGTGAATCGGCGAGTCGTGTGCTCGAGTTGCGTGCAAGTTTAGTTTATTATTTAAAAACATGCATTGGTACGCAAATGAATCAGTGATTCGAGCAGGGAGACTATTGCTTGTAGAGGAGTCATTGCCCACATATGCACACAGCCCCCCCAGACAATAAAGGGTCCAGCTCCACCGCCCTTCCTTTGAAGGACCCTAAATGGCCTTTGAAGTGCAGGGGTGGCATACAGGCCCATAAGGAACGCCACATTCATGTTGAAATGAAGCGGCAAAGAGGACGTCACATCAAAGCCTGACCGCACCCTCCTGAGTGATGCTTCGTGCTGCCTTCTGCTGTCCAGATACTTTTTGACGCATTCGCCCGCTGCTCTGGGTGTCCGAGATTAGCGAGCTGCCTTTTTTTTGGTTTGGGGCGAGTCCTGGTTGTTCACATAAAATCACACCGACCCAGCAATTTACTGATTCATTTAATTTGACTGTTTATTTTATTTTTAATCGTCATCATAAATAAAAAGCTTGATTCATTTTTGTTTTCCCTGTGCGTAAAGCCTTGAATATCAAAGAAAACAACTGATCGGAATCATGAAGTCTGATTGATTCACTGATTCATCAAGTAAATCATTTATCCATTGAGATTCCTGAGTAGTCGTTGGGGATGAATCATATCGTTGTTGATTTATTGATTCATTGTTTCTGGCAGAAATCCTCATGCTCATATCCTCAATGAATCGATCATCCTATTACACATTTGACCTTTCAGGTACACGTCGCTGAACGACTACTTCATTTGATTGATTCACAAAAGCACGAAACAAAGAGGCCCATAAATAAGTCAGTGAGTCGATGATTCATCTAGCTGATTTGCTGGCATTCCCGAGAACCGTTAAGTAAAGTCAATTATTTGATTCACTGGCTCAATTCATAATTTAACGCAGTCATGGAGTCAGGAACGATCATAGATGAAACTTGGGAAGGAAGAGATTCGGAAAATCAAAGATTAATTTGACTGATTCGCTAAGGGATTCCAAAATGATTCGTTCGGGTCAATCAAGGGGGGCTACCAGTACAAAATAATGATGGGCGGTGGGGGTTTGATTGTGATGCGGCTTGATGTGTGATCCTGATGAGGATAAAGACAATAGTGAGTGCTATTGGGTACACTGGGTTGCTTCTGCTCGGTGGAGGGGAACATCTGTGTGTGTGTGTGTGTGTGTGTGTGTGTGTGTGTGTGTGTGTGTGTGTGTGTGTGTGTGTGTGTGTGTGTGTGTTTAAATTAAGTTTTAAGTGTACCTGAGTACACCAGTAGGCAGACGATGGAGGCCAGCAGTTCGATGCAGATGATGGCCAGCAGTAGGTGTATAGAGAGGTTAATAACCTTCGTGTCCAATGCAGTGGCAGTGGCAACAACCACCAGCACCACTGCGTTACCTGCGGGGGACATAGAGGGACATTGTGGCTTTATTAGATACATCCACCTGATACATGGATTCACCGGTGCGTTCGCTCAGCAGGCTCAATCGCTGACTGACCGGTGCGCCCTCTTATGGCCTTTACGCTAACGAATTACCTGCGGAGTGCACCAGCAGTGGCAGCCGCGTGATCCCGCGTGTACGTCGGTAGAAACGCAAGTACCCGTTCCGCCGGGCGAGACCGTGGTGCCTCTGCACGCAACGCTCGAACCCGAGGAAGAGCAGCCAAACCGCCACCTTCCCCAGCAGCACCAGGGTCCTAGAGTCCACCCCACTGAGAACGGCTCGGCACTCCGCCGATCTGGTGTCAGTCAACCAGCACAGCACGGCCAGGATGACCGAGCAGGTTACATACACCACCTACAGGCCGGAGGACCAATAGCGCTTACTTAGGTTTAGTCACATATATAAAAGTGTTTGTGTGCGATACATTCTGAGTATGTGCAGAAGAAGGGTTTTATCTTACTCACATGCACCACGCTCAGTAAACTGGCCACCCAGGCGGTCGGGAGCTTTCGGAAATCTTTCCTGATGGCTGACTCCAGACAGTCCCGGGATATGAGCGGTCCGTCCATCAGAGGGTCATCTTCCACACTCTGAGAGAAATCGGCGTGAGCCTAAAGACACAGAAACTGGCTTTCTATACAAACAAGTGGGATGGCGTTTCGATTGACTACAGTTCTACATAAAAAGCTCTAGGTGGCGTGTCAACGTGCTCCAAATAAATGAGCGAGTCTGAGAGATTTTATTTACTTATTTCAAGTCTCCCAATTCGGTAGATAAACGATTGATTCAAAGCAATCGACCGAACCAATTCGTTTTACTGACTGACTCATATGAACTCGATTGCTTTAACTGAATCAGAATCACTGAATCTGTACAAGCACAAAGGTGACTGCAGGGGGCGCCATTCAGTCTCCAAAATACAGATGATCGGACTGTCCAATTTAAGCACCGGTATAAATAAACATTTAGAGCCGAAATGACGTCGTTTATTCACCAGAGACACGAAATTCAAGCTTTTACACCTCAATCAAGCATGAAAACTTGTTTTTGTCATATTTGGGTCTTTTTTTTGCGCATTCTGAGCTTTTATCCATCCAGGTTTGTTTAATGGAACTCGAAAATGAAGAAAAACGTTCATATAACGTTACACCCGAATAAGCATGTCAGACTAACTTTGTTACAATGATATTAAGTTCGCATAACGTTTATAGAACGTTCTACTGACGTTATAGTCAGAATGTTTTCTGCGTAACATTAAAAGAACGTTACATAAACGTTTATGACGGTCGTGGGGAACGTTTCCTGTTAGCTGAGAAGATTATTTACTCCGTGGCTTCACATACCGTCTGTACCGACACTCTTTCTGAGTCCATGTTCCCCTAAACACGCAGCGAAACGCCCCAAACAACCCCATGGAGGCTCGGTCACGTGTCCGAGAGCGTCTAAAACACCGAGGGGGACGTTTTCCAAATCGCTTTTCTGCTCGCCCGAACGCCGTCAAAATAAAAGTCCCTGCTAAAGATTCCTGCTATTAACAAAACGCCGAGTTCACTAAACAGGGCGCGAACTAGGTTACAAAAGGATGTGTCCCAAATCGCGCAGTATACACTTACATCTTTGTGTACACTATTTATGGCTAATCCCGGCTAACACGGTGACGTTTTAAGAGCCTTCCTGAAACGTTATATTTTGAGACGTTTTTAACGAACAAAAATAGACGTTAAAAACGTTATCCAAACTTTGGTTGTGGGAACGATATTTTGTCCAGACTTTTAATTGTTTCTTTAATTGCAACTAAAAAGAACTATGCTAACAATGCTTATCATGGTAACTATGATAACTACTATCATTTGGGTAGGTCGGTCGCCGTAGCGCCCTCTGTAGGCACCAGGGAGCGGTTTGAGACGCAACCAGCTGTTACTCGTCGCGACCACACGGTGTCACTGTGAAAGCGTTTCCGATTTTCACTCCACAACAACACCGCATCCAGCATGGCGGACAGCTGTACGTGGAAACCCTGTACAGACTCGGGGGAAGACGGCGCCGTTGTCGGTACATTTTACCACTTTACATTACACCGACTCTGTAAACCGGACTGACCGGTCGACTGACCCGGATTGGCGCGAGCTGCAATGTCGGGTTTATTAAGGAACTGTAGTTTGTGCTCGAGCACGTGGGCAGAGCTACTATCTAGTTTCTAACGTCACGTGACCTTGATAAAAGTATTACTCTGAAATGTGTTTTGTGTAACGTTATATGAACGTTTTATCTTTAAGTTTACATAAGACGGCAGAACGTTCTAATAAAACATTTCATCATGGTACGAACACTGTAATGGTTCCACATGCAGAGAGTGAATGCTTTAGCAGCAAGTGTGCACACGTCATTGTTTTGATGGGACGAGCTCCCTCTAGTGGTCGGCTGAAGTGGTTGCATCGACCGATGTGATGAATACCAGCTAATAACCAGCTGGTCTGATTAAACCAAAATTTTTGTATGAATAAGCGAATAACATCACACGTATGTAATAGGATTTGTTTCGGTACTTTAGGATTCGGTCCGAATAAGCGACTGGTCCCATTAACCATCGATTGTGGCCAAATATTGAATATAGTGCAGATTTTGGTGTAAATTCATGAGGAAACAAACCACTTTGGCAGAGGGACGCATAAGGTTTACCGGTGCACGGTGGTATCTCAGTGGTAACTGTTCCGGTTCAAACGTCACAAGTTTCCAAGTTGTTGAGCAGTTCTGCAGTGCTTATCATTTATGGTCATCCGATGTCAATTTGCAGTTAGATTCTCCAACGGCCAGGTGACCAGTGGCGAGCAGCTGGCTGTCCGGTACCTCAAGCACGTGGACGGAACCAACCCGAGGAAGAAAAGACGAAGGATTGTGGTAATTAGAAATTGACACTTGATATAACTGGCGGTTATTTGTGAGGGGCTGTGGGTTTTTGGCGTGAGCGCTGTGCTTTGTGTCCTGTAGACGGCAGAGACGAACCGGCTAGCCTATGTCGGGAATAACTTTGGGACGGGGGCGTTGCAGTGCTACAGCCTCTGCAAGTGAGTGTCCGGTGTATAGGTGGTGTCGACTGTTACAGATATGGCATTTCTTTATTTATGCATCTATCATGTTTATTTAATAATCTAGCAAATGTGTGCATGTGTTTCATCTGTGTCTTATGCATTCATTTCTTTATTGATGTTATGTTATATTTTTATATATTTTATGTAGGTGTTATTCATTCCTTTGTTTGTGTTTAAAAAAAGATTCATGTATTTAATGAATTTTAGAATTGTTTGTGTATTTAGCTGTGTGTATGTTTTTCTGTAGGTACTTTGTGGGAGTCTTGGACAGAACAACCATGGAGATGAAGGTGACGAGCGCTCAGGTATTTAACCTGCAGCCTATCATCCCTGGTGCGTCACATTATTATTATTATTATTATTACTTACCCTTCATACCACCTCCCTCATTTTTAGCTTTCACTTCAAGCTACATGACACACGCTTCCTAGGTAACATGAGCAAGACTCCCTCTGCTGGCACGTCTGTGCTAGTGGTGATTCTGATTTGGTTTAAGGAGCCGAGTTCATATGAGACAGAGACAGTAAAACAAATCGATTTAGTCGATTCCTCTGAATTTCTCAGTCTGATCAAAATTAAAGTAAATAAATAAATAAAATCTTTCAGTCTTGTTTGTTTCTCTGCAGCGCGTCGACACGCCACCTAGAGGTTTGTATGCAGAATTGTAGTAGATGGAAGCGCCACATTTTTTGCATTTGTAATTCACAGTTGGACCACTACTGAAGCCATTATGTGTGGGGATTTTTAATGATTCGTTTGATCTTTCTAGGCGAAAAAGCAACACACAAGCAGCACGACCAGACCAAATCATTCAGAGATAAGGTAAAGTTTGGGTCCCATTGTTGACCGCGAGGGTATCGCGTTGCAGTTTTTTTTCCAGTAGTGTGAATGCGAGGGTGTGTATTGTCAGCGCCAATGTAGTGTTTCACCAGTGTAGGTGCCGGTGTTTTGCGAGAGGACTTTTTGTATTAGAACTCTACTCATGTTGTATATAATGTGATAAATAAAAAGCAATATTATGTTAATAAATGTATTTTTACATCAGATGTTGCAAACTATTGTTCATTCAGCTAATCATGTTGATTCGAGCTGAGTAGTTACATTTCTATTGATCACTGATACAGTTTCTCTCCTGTATGAATGCGCTGGTGTTTTTTGAGACGATACTGTTAACTCTTACAGGTCGACTCCCTCATTGAGGTGTTCGGTACGACCAAGCAGAAGCGGGCGTTGAATTCCCGGAGGATGAACCAAGTTGGAAACGAGACGTTACAGAAGGCCGTGGCGCAGGCCGCCAGCCATGTAATCGAGCAGAAAGGCCTGGAAGGTGACAGATCCCCACAGATTCACTCCGTAACTTCGGATTTGATGTGGGTAACGCTTCACAATCTCTGGTCTCTTTTCAGCGCTGCAACAGGAAGTAGTGGACTCGCAGGCTCAGGCAGAAATGGCGCTCTTCCTACCACCCTGTAATAAGATGGCGACTAAACCGGAGGATGTGTACCCCTTCGACGGGCGTATCCTTTCGCACGGCCTTCTTTTATTGGGACAACACAGAATAAATCATTCGTGCTTTTGCAAATCATTTGTCCACAACGAACGGTTACGATAACATTTGCCAATTGTTTGACTCGCTAACGTCATTTGACCACAATAAATCCTACACCTACAATGAATAGTTTGTCAACATTAAATCATTTAAAAATATATTCTACCCATAGCAAATATTAAATTCACTGTATTTACTTCAACGAATCATTCAATCATGATGAAACATGTGACCATGTAGGATTCAGTCAACAAAGATGAATCATTTGACTGTGTAGGAATCGTTTTGATCACAACAAAACTTTGACCGCACTACTGGCTTTAAAAGTGGTGCCACAATTTATTCATTTGGCTTCAATAAATATCTTAATTTATTGGTATTCAGTCACGTGTGTGTGTGTGTGTGCGTGTGCGCCTGTGTGGTTTCGCCGTAAGTTGCTTCCTAAGCTTAAGGTCAGTTTTGTCTGCAGTCGAGTTGGACTCTCTCAGACAGCTTGGTGAGAAGATGGCCAGTCTGGATCCCACAGACGAGAAGACAAAAGAACTTATGTGAGTTACTCGCCTTCTACTCTACTATTCTGGGTGTTCGTCCCCTGTTCCTATTGGCCGATAGCTCAGTCTATCACAGCCCAGTCATTTAACCACAACAATGGGTGTCGTTTTCTTTTTGTTAGGGAGCACATAAAACGCACATTATAAAACCCGGATAGAAAAAGTTTTCAGGCTCGATTGAGGTGGAAAAGTTTGAATCTTGCGTCAGTAAAATGTAACAAAAGTGGACGAAACGTGTTTAATAAATAAACGACGACATTTCAGCTCTAAATGTTCATTTATATTCGTGTTTCGACTTGGTCGTGCGATCACCGAGTCCTGTATTTTGGAGTGGATACAGTGTGAGACCTGAACTTGACTCTTCCTAGACGACTTGCTACTTTTCTACAGAATCTACAGATGCGTGATTTGTATTTAAAGTAAATAAAAAAAAACTCTCGTTTCTCTAGAACAGGGGTCACCAACCTTTTTGAAACCGAGAGCTACTTTTTAGGTAACAACTAATGTGAAGGGCTTCCAGTTTGATACACACTTGTTAAATCACAAATGTATAACCTTTAATTACATGTTACTATTAATAATGAATGATATTCATCTATGTGAAGATGCTGATCATGTAAATGATTTCTCACAATAATTTTCAACAATAATTTAACAAGGTAGGAAACAAATAAAAATCAATATGCAAAATTTTATTTCTTTAAATCTCTAAGCTCACTATAATGAGCTGTTTTTAGAACAGGCCCACGTTGCTACTCATGAGGTCTTTGTGGGCTACCTGGTGCCCGCGGGCACCACGTTGGTGACCCCTGCTCTAGAGCATGTCGACACGCCACCTAGAGGTTTCAATGCAAAACTGTATTCGATGGAAACGTCTTTTAGATCCTTATGTCTTCACTGCATGTTTCCGTCTTGTAGTCCATCTAGTGTTTTGAAAATGTTGAAGCGCCTCCCGAAAGAAGGCGTGGCTCGAGATCGACATGCTGCCTGTGCCTGGTACCTGGCCTTCCTCATCCGAGTGGCCAGGCAGAAGAAACTGGAGCGTCATTGTGAGTCGACCCCAAACAAAAAAACAGTTTCATCTGAATGAGTCCGTGTTCATGTCCATGACCATAATTTATTATCTTTTTCCCCACGTTTGTGGTTTCCCTCTGAAGTCGGTGAGGACGAGTGCCCGCGAGGCATCTACAGCAGGGTGCAGATGAGCTTCATGGTGGAGAAATTCGCTTACGGGAGGTAACGGACACAAAGCGTGATGCTTCCTGCGCTCACCCACTTTCATTCGTCACAAATCGGGCCGGGTGTTCAGACGTATTCTGTTCCAGACTGAAGAGCACGGTGACACAATCTGCACTGGTAAAGATCGCGTCCCACTGCCTCGCCCTGCTGCTTCACGTGGGAGACTGGACAGCTGATATCACCCTTCTGCACCGGGACCTGGACCTCAGTGAGAACAGGTCTCTCGCGCACGCACTACGAGTCATGAATCAGTCAGCCATAACGAATCATTTTACCACATCAGATCATGAACTGTGGTAGCCACTAGGGCTGTCCGCAAATAATCGATTATTCGTTGGTCGACTGAAAAAATTACTAGTCGGCCAAATTCCATTGGTCGATTAGTCGAAGGACCAATGGAATTTCGCAAGGACTTGCGTTT
>JAOUQU010288447.1:0-13126 GCA_028566735.1 Ammoglanis amapaensis
TATCATATAATGATGCGCTCTTAACTTTACCCACCGAGTGAACTTTGGTTATAAATACAATTGAAAAGTGAGGAAAAAAGTTGGCAAGTGGATAAATAATTACAACCTATTTTAATTTTACTTAGTTTTACTATTTAATTATTTATTTTATTGCAATTTTTTTTTTACTTAGGGGGGACGGGGAAGGGAGAAAAAGAAAAGAAATGTAAAGCAGAAATTGGAATTTACTGTTGCCATTGTATTTTATTGTAATTGTTGTTCTTGCTTCAAAAAAAAAAAAAGACAATGTCAGAATGAACTGATTTAGATCAAAGCTTTACTATAATTACAACTGTACTCACTCTCACTTGTTTGTTATTATTAGAATAATTTGCTTCATTAAACTCCTGTAATTTGACCTACCAACCGGTTTTGTGGCGATTTTAAATAATTATACATTATTAAAAAAATATGACATAATTACAAATATGACGTATAAAGTGATGGGGTGTTCAAATAATGATAAAGTGTCCAAAGAAAGTAGTGTAAAGAACCAAACAGGGTTTGAAACAGTAAAGCAACAAATGTTATAAATCTCAAAAATATGCAAAGCAAAAAAGAAATGGCAAAGACAAACAAGTGTAATTAGTAAGATTGATTAATTGTCCAATCCATACATTTAAAAAAAACTATCCAACTTAGACCTGATAACACAGGTTTTTTGTTAAAAATTTTTTTTTTTTAATGTTTTGCCTTTTGTTAATATGTTAGTATCCTATTTAGTTTTTGGTTAGGCGCTTAAGAATCTACAATATCTAAGAAATGAATTGTAAAGATATGCTTTTCCAAATGTTTTAACATGCTGAAAAAACCGTGTTCTGGTCATTACATGGTTGTTGCTTCACTTGAAGATTGTTAACAATTATAACTGGAACCAATTATAAATGACTCCTTATTTATTATGATTTGATAGATGAAATAAAATTGTAGCAATGTAAAGAAAAACAACATGTGTGAAAAATTTTGAATATTATCTGTTACCCCACTAGGGAATATTTATATTAAAGACTTCTGGGCTAAGAAAACAAAAAAGAGACAGTATCCTTAGTCAAAATGAGAATTGGACTAAAATACTATTAGGAAGCTACTACTACAGCCTCATCAATCTCCACTGAAGTTTCCAAGTGTACGTACACTGGAACCATTTTCATACCATTTGTCGTTCCACCCTGCCAGTACTTAGCTTTGACAGATGGTCGTGTTTGTTCTGAAGAGCTAAGCAGGTTGTAGGTACAAGGCAATGGCAATCAAAAAAGTGTGTGGGTGCATGCTCTCATGGTGATGCTATCATCACGGTTCTCTTTAGTGCTTTTTGATTGGATGTTTGAATCAGCATTTCTGATCACTGGCTGAAAATAGCCCTTAAGGAATGCAGGTAATAACCAGCCCAGTTATCTGTGTGCTCATGTCTAAACTACATCAGTAAACAGCCACCACACTGCGTTAGCAGATTGTACAAGCAGAATGAGGGCTATACTGAAACTACTGGTAATGTAGCTGCTGTTCTTATTTTATCTGAATCATGGGACAAATGCTTTATGATTAGCTTGGCATTAGAAGGAATATTGCATCTACATCTTGATTCACGGTGTAAGAAGAAATAAATGATACTTAAACTGATAATACTCAAGTAATTACTCATTCTAATTATTGGGAGTTTATTGATAACATATACAGTACTGTATATGTAATACCGGTGTCCTATCTCTTAAAAGGTCAGTTAAAACATTTATATAAATCCATCACATTTAGATGGTTTTCTAGAATAATAGCATTTCTAAAAACCCAGATGTTTAAAAACCGATTTAGTAATACTAACAATAATTAATACATTGATTTTTGTGCACCTTACAAAACAATGAAGTACATACTACAATTCTCAAACATAGTTGTGTAATAAGTTCCAGAGATTCAGAGATGTGGGGTAGATAAACTAAAAGATTGAGCTCCTATAATAGACAGACAGACCAGAGGACTGGATAACAGGAAGCCACTGATGTTGATTTAGATCTGAAGATGTCTACCTACGGCAACTGAGTAGTGAAAACTCATGACTGTTGCTACCACTCCTAAAATCACTAAGGAGTCTAAGAGAGAATAATGCAGAAATGCTAAAAAAAAAAAGTCTTGTAGTCTCGTGTTTTATGGCATTTATAGTAGGATATTAAAATTTCATCCTAATGTTGCACTGTCCATTTTTGCTGCCGCAAAAGAAACATACTGTGATATGCTGTGTATTCCATGTGATGAGATAATCAGTGTTATTCATGTTACCTGTTAGTAATCGTTAAGTTATGCCTGGTTGGTGTAATAATATTAATTTAATTTGAAATGTCAAGCTATAGTTCAGCAACCTATTTTGTTATGTTTCTTGGATAGAAGTGTAAGTGTCACCTCTGTGGCCGACTGGTCACTGAAGTGCAGAAAATACATTTTTAAAGCAGGGGTGAATCTTAGAGCAGAGTGTTTAAAATTCTAAAATAGTCGACAAAAGCATCAGCTTAAACTGAACAGCTATCCTTGATGTTTTCATGCTTTAAATCAGGGAAGAAATTGTTCTCTCAATTCAAATAAGCCAAGCTCTTAAAAACTCTCGTTTCAACTGCTGCATCACAAACCAAGACATAGGCTTTGATTTTTCCCTAGCAACAAGAGAACTTGGTTTCTATGGATATGTGGCCTGTGTGTGTTTCAACAGGACATCAGAGACACAAAAGGACACTGGTGTGTGGGTGATGCCAGCCCAATCACAGCTGACACTCATTAACTGACACCATTACCACAGTGAAGAAGACTGACAGGCTCTGAAGATGAAGGATATGCACTAGAACAAAAATATCTAATTAGATTTTGTATTCTTCTTATTTCACATTTAAAAGCAGCATGGTCTGTTTTTCTCTGTGATGTATTTTCTCTGGGCTGGAAAGCCTATTTGCTGGGGCTAATTTCCCCTACCCTTCCCATTCCTGTCATCTCTGGTGACATACCTGCATACCAGTTCTCATGCAGCCTGTTTTCTGCAGAATCTGAGTTTAGAAAATTGTTGTTGTTCTGAATTGTTCACGTTTTGCTTTAAGTACCACACCAACCTTAATAGATGAAAAAGATGATGTAGGTGCAATCAGTTTGTCTATCAACATCCTTTAAATACATAAAATAGATTTAGTTTTGATGTCTCACATCCTGCTTATATACACTTGCATGCTCACATGCTCATATCATTTTAACATTTGTAACACTTGATCAGATCAAAGGTAAATAATATTTGGCTAATCGTGGGCCAATTAGAGACCGCTACTTGATTATTGATATTGTCTGCACAGATTGGAGGAATAATGTAATCAGGGTTTGTCGCTCTGTGTGTCTGTCTGTCTCAAATTCTTTGATAGGGGTCAGCATTAGCAGAGAGATAACATAACACAATTGGGTAATTGGATGCACTACATTGAATGAATGAATTGTTGGACGTGCATAATATAGTACAGTCAACATAATTTTGATAGGGTTAGGCAAAATTACAAAGGAATTTTCTGACATTTCTTAATCCACTGGTAACACAAAGACAAGACCTAAGAACACCGGACTTGAAAGAAGGTTTAATGTTCTTGAATTGTTGTTCTTAAAGTGCTGCTGATTATATATTTTTCTTTCTCCATGAGATAAGCCACTTTAGTCAGTATTTCTGAAATTGTGCGTCCAATGGTTTACTGACTGGGAGCAGCAACTACTTCTCTGTTTCTTTTTTGGAGACCATGCAGAGTCTGGTGATCTCTTTTCTGATAACTGAGCTTGCTTACTTGTTTCACCACAGTTCTTTCTGCTTCAAACGGCAGATTATTATTCAGTTATTGTCCTGTGTCTATATTATATATTAACCACAGTGAGAAGACCACAGGGGAAGGCGCAGCATTAAAACACCATTTTCTATTCTTAAACAAGTCATTTAGGCCATGTCACAATATAAATAATACAGAAAAAAGAACCTAAAAAAACCCAGAAAAATAAGAACCTAAGCTGTATGTATATTTGTGACCCAGTTTATTTTGTCCTATTTCTAAAAGATCTCACACTTAGCCATAACTTGAGTAAAATGATTGCTTTTTCATCGTCCAGTAACAAATGAAGAGTACTTTAGAGACAAAACGGCTACTTCATATCCAAGTCAAGTATGTTTGTGAATGTGCAAAGCATTTGGAGAGGGATGAGCCGATTTCTTGTTTAAAGTACTTTGTTTATTCACATGTTGGATATATTTCATGAATATTTTTTAAAACTCAGTTAATTGATTTAAATTGCCGCATTTAAATCAGCACTAAAGTGGAACCAAAGCCCATTAAGATGTGCAACACTAAAACCACTTGATAATTTACCAGTGCTATCTGTAGAAAAGTGTAGGTCTGCGTGGAGTTGTATATTTATTGTTAGCTGATTTTTTATTTGTAGTTTGAGTTATTATTTTTTTATTTGTTATTATTTTTGACAATTTTATATTTCTAACTAATTTCATGCTGTGGGAAATATCCCAGGCAAAAAGGGGGCATAACGTACTTATAAACTCCACACTAAAATCCACAGGTTCTTTGTACATCCTAAAACGTGTCAGAAGGTGGGTTAGTTCTCTAAATACATAAGTGTGAAGGATATATTTGTGAAATAATGTAATGGACTAGACAATTAAAGCTTTGTTGCTGATACAGGCTATGACCCAGACCGGAGCATTGCAGTTCAGAAACTAAACAAACTATTAAATGTATTTTTCTTTATTTAAATTCACCTCTTGATCATCTTACATACTGACTTTAGTCCTGTCTTTACTTTTGCTGTTGCTATGCGACAAGGTATTAAGCATTTAGTTGAGCACACTGCTTAACACTAAGAATGTAAAAGCTACGATCAACTAGAGGCTGTGGATTAATTTGTATATTTAATAGAGTATAAAGCTGCTGAATTTTGTATTAAAAAACATTTTCCTTTGGTGCGAATCTGGAAGTTGTGCATTTTAAATATTATATTATTATTTGAACATAGTGTCCTTGACTTATAATTGCTGTAATCCAACTGTGTGACTGTGTGTTTTTTGTGTTTACTAACTATATTAAGTAAACAACAATCTATGGAAATTTTATGATCCGATTTATATCGGAAGTTTACATTTTAAGCATTGAGCTGAACATCAGAATTTCTTTGACTCTCTCTAACTGACAACCTGTCAGCGTTGTATTGCATTAATATCCTTCACTCCTGATTAGTATTTCCCTGAGCAGTGAGTAAATGACAGTTAATACCCTTAAGTAAATGGTTCATGCACACAGCTATTAAATCACTAATATATGCTGAGCCAGTGCCAGCCTAAATCATAGAGCTGGTTGAAGTGGCAATTCTGTAACAGAACAGCAGTTTTGCCATAAACAATGATGCTGGAATAATGTGATCTGCTGCTTAGTAAGCATTTCATGTACTGAGAATGCACGACATAACACTCCTTAGCAAAAAGAGGCTATTCCTTTTTGAGTATGTATTTACCCAGACTGCAACCTAAGAGCAAAGGTAAATGGGATCTGGATGTAGATAAAAGCAATTACAGTAAATATTCACCTAAAGTAAAAAAAAAAGAAGCAATGGAGCTATATGTCTACTAATATTGGTAAATTAGTAAGCAAATCTTGTGTATTGTGTGTACATATATACAGTATATATATATCTGACAGAAAATGTGTCGAGTCAGTTGAAATTACATTCCAATGTTCTGTCAATTCTTATTTATGGAAGCACATACAACGGAATGAAATATATAAAGGGAATATATTTTCCACATAGACAACAATCAAAAGTAGGAATAGATCCCAGACCCCGGACCAACAATATATGCTGTCAGCATGTATCTAATTCCATGTTATTACCAAGATTGTTTTCCTGGGTACTACCAGATTTGATTTTTGGAAGTGATGTTAAATATTTAGTAGGTAAAATATTGTTTGTAAAGCCACCTAAAAAGAAAAGGAAACGGTTGCTTTATGTTGCTACTGTAAGGTTGTTGTCTTTTTATGTTCCATATTAAGCGGCTTCATTTTCTATCTGAAGGATGTTGCTATGGGAGTGATTTATTTTGAGAGTTGTAGATTAGCAGTGATGTGTGCGTTTGGGTGTGTGTTGTTTATGTAATGATGTTACGGTGTATTGCTGCCTAATGACCTTTTAATGAAGAATCCTCTTCTGTAGGGAAAAAAACAGCCGGTTAATTCCTAAAAGGTTCAGTGAGTCGAAAATGTTTTTTTTTCTGTTGTAACACACTTATTAAAAGTATTTACGGTGGTTGTAGAAATTGCTGTTAAACATTTTGTAAGCAGTCATTAACTTGAAACTGCTAATAGATTTTGACAAAGTATAAGTTGGTGCATCAGCTGTATCATATTAAGAGTCCCTCTGCACAACCTAGTTTGGCCAGCAGTCAGGGAACAAAAACACAGTAGTGTATGAAGACCTGTGCCTCATTAACATTCATTTTCTCCAAATAAAGATCCTTTGTTTTTTCAGTTTTTCTGTTTGCACATTTTGATCCACTTTATGCTGATGTGGGACTTTAGCATTCTTTTACTTTCTGGTAACTACCCCAGACTTGCAGTTTTGTGCCTCACAAGGTAGAGCATATTTCCCCAGTGACGTGGACAACAGCCCTTTTCTGCCCATCATCTAGCAAAAACATTTTCAGCATTTGGCCCAAAAAGCCATCACTGTTTCAGAGTAACAGTTGCCTTAATTCATAGCCGAGCAGAAAGATAATAATAGTTTACCATTTCTGAGAGCTGGCTTATGGCAGATGGTTTTCATATTGAGAAAATTTATTTCTGTGCTACTCGTTTTATTCACTTTCTCAGTGAAAAAAAGGGTCATTTGTCTTAATTTATTGCCCACTTAATTGCAACTGTCACAGTCTTTTGCATGTATTTACATTTTACTTTGTGTAGAAAAGTATTCTTGAGTCACATTACAAATATATAGTTATTAACTTTTTCTTTAGTATTAAATAATATATAGGTATTAACTTTATCACAGGTTTATTTGCCATTTTGCAATTGTAGTGAAATATTGTACACACTGTCACAACAACTTTTAGAAAAGAAGTTTCTGGTTTTGTGATTTGTCCATTCTCTTGATTTTTTATTTAAATGACAAAAAAACAAACAAATGAAGCGCTTCAGAACATTGTCCTTTGGAAATAGAAGCAAATGTAAAATTGAATGTCTGCATCATACGCCAAAAATTGAAGACGTGCATATAATAGGGTTAGGGTTAGGAGTGAAAAGTGTACAGAATAAGAAGATATGACAAATAAAAAAATTCAGCATTTACAAGCAATGAGGGGTCATGGCTCATCATTCTAAACCAAAGACAAAATTACCATATACAAGCTGTGTGTACATTGTACCATAACACAGTTCCTATTAATATCATTGGTTTCCATGACAAATAATTGTTTAGCCTTAAACTATTTACAATTACATATGAATGTCAATAAATTGCTCATGCAAGAAACTTTGCACAACAGAGTTTGTCCTAGTTTATATGCGTAAAGTCAGTTTGAAGTTCTTCCCCCTTTTCTTTAACAAGATGGTTAAATGTTTATAGTATATGGTTTCCCATTCCTTTACTGAATTACTGGGGTTTTAAAAGGGACTATTAAATAAAAATTTCTCATTTAGACATCACCATCACTTTATCCTGGTAATGGTGATGGTGAATCTAAGTAAGTGAAAGGCAGAAATCATCCCAGTGCAGGTTGGCAGTCCATTTAAATTTGGAGTCAGGCAAACAATGATTAGTGTCTAATGTCATTTAGAAACAAATGTTTCCATGCATGAGTTTAGAAACAGGCAATTCCTCATGAGAGAAGAAAAAACAAAACAACAACAAATACTGGTTTAGAAATGAGTACAGCATAAAACATGCAGAAATGTTCTGAAAACAAAGTAATAAAATAAAAAAAGATTCAACAGAAAAATGCAGAGAAATACAGGAGATCTGTGTGGCTGTTGGAGTGTATAATATCATGGCCAAAGTTCAATAAATATTAAGCTAGCAAGCTTTTCAGTCGGTCGTTTTAAAAGATGGAAAGGGTAATAAAATATTACACTCAATTAAATGTAACTTTGGTTACTTTTAGTTAAGAGTAAGTAAAGTTAGTAGTCCAAGATAGTCAAGTAAAACTCATTTAAATGTTCTCAGAATAATTGTTACTTCATTACTGTATAAAGGGACGTGTCTCTCTTTACTGAAGGGAAGTGTCTGGAAAGGGAGTGTCTCTCCCAAAAGAAGGGGAGTGTCTCTCATAACGTAAAGGGAGTGTCTTTCCTAACCAAAGAGGACTGTCTCTAGTAAACGAAAGGAGTGTCTCTCCAAACAGAAGGGGAGTTTCTCTTGTAACATCAGGGGCGTGTCATTGCATCTGTTGCAGACGATATGATATGTTTTGAAAGTCTTTTAAATACTTCAGACCTGTTGTCTAGCAGAAAAGACATTCACCAGCCAATCAAACAGCAGCTCTAGTGCCTTTAATTGCATTAGGAGAAAGATCATTCCTGGGAGGCAGAGTAAACACTCATTTAACTGATTTGGACAACATTGATTAGACAAACAACAAGAAAAACATTATATTATTTCTGACTGAAATTGTTCTTTCAGGGAGTAGACTAAAATATTGTAAAAAAAAAAAAAACAAGCTTGGTCAGTGAACATAATTGGGGTCTGAATGAAGTTAAATTATAAAATACTACACACTGTGTACTGTGTTGCATTTATACACATTGCTAAATAGATTTTTGCTGAAAACTCTGCAATCACTGCAACCTGGGAACCCAATTCACTGCAGCATTTCAGTTATTTTAACTCTGTAATGGATGTAATTTAAAATGTAAATACAAAACATTCTTAACCCTAGAACACTAATGTTAAAATTAGTAACAATCATTAACGTTGGGTATATTTTACCCAGTATAAAGCACCTGATTAAAACACACAAACAATGTAAAATATGTAAATCATCGGGTGAAAATCACTCAAACCCATGCCTGTTGAAAAAAAAACATAGATGAGAGAAGGAAACAACCAAAACAAAATGTTGCTAACGCCAATGATCCCCCTGAAGCACCCCAAAATCCCATGTAACTCAGACAGCAGCAACACAATGAAAGTCAAATGACAAAAAATTGTGTGGGTGAAAATCACCCATTAGTGTTCTAGGGTAAAGTAAAAAAGCAGGTTGGAAGGGCTACTTTAAAAAGTATAAGCACACAAAAAACGTATCTAGTTACTTCTCATGGACTACCAGCCTTGTCAAATGATGCCTTTTCATTTTCTAATACTTTACTTATAGTCTCCCTTTTTAACTATACTAATAAACAGTTATTTGATGTTAAATACAGAGTTATATCAACTATTGCTTATAATGGAACTATTTCATGTATTCTATTTTCTAAATTATTAATATTTATTCAGTTTCGGTTAAATAAAACACTACCACAGCTTGAAGAGAATGGGAGCCATGAGAGAGAAGACAGTTTAGGAGTATCAGCTCTCACAGTCATGGAGAGTACACTAGAAATTGCAACGGAGAACCCAGTCAGGCAGAGTAAAAAGGGAACTGCAGCAGAGGAGCCAGATGTTGAGATTGAGATTTGCACAAGTAGAGAGAGAGAGCAACTGATGAGCCAGTCATTGAGACTGATGAGTGAAGTGTGACAGAATAGCTAGTGAGGGTGAATGAGAAAAACAATACACATGGCAGCACAGCAAATGAGGGTGGGAATAATAAAGAGAACCAGTCTGACATCAGAACATTTTAAGTTCTTTTTACAAAATGAGACTGGCCAACTGTTGAATTGTTCAGATGCAAAATTGACACCAGTAGAACGTGTTTACTGCCTGAACAAGAACACTTGCTGCATTTTACTGCATTGCTTTGATCGCATACCATTAGAAAAGTCCACTGACTAAATTTCATTCATTACTGACATGACAGATTGAAACATTTACATAAGAGCACAGAAGAGTGTGTGAAAAGCTTACATGGAAATTGTGCTGAAACGATTTTTTTGCAAGCTACCAAGCAGACATTCAGAGCCTGCTGAGTGTCTGACAACTAATGAAAAAAGAGGTATAAAAGCATTTGCAGATTCTGTAGCGCATTTTAACACATAATGGAGTTATAGCCAAGCAGGGGCTCAGTTATAGCCAAGCAGGGGCTCAGCTACGGGGTAGAAAATGATGCAGCCTATAACCTAGAAGACAGTTGTGCTGACTACGGCTACTTTTAAAAATGTGTGTAAGTACTAAGAAAATGTTAATGTTTGCATTAAAGAAAGTGTCTTAGGAAAGTAGGTAAAGCTTTGGTCTATCCACTAAAAAATTGGAGGTTCAAACCCAATCTCTGCTACATGGCCACTGGTGAGTCCCTTAACCCTTACTGTTCCAGATGTGATGTATAATGGCTGACCCTTTGCTTTGACCTCAACTTTCAACATGTTGGAATATGTTAAGAAATAATTTAGTTTTAATGCACACCTGTATGTAATGACAAATAAGGGAATTCTAAAACAAAAATGGTAAAATGTCTGGTTCATTCAATGTTATTTTATATAACTGTCAAAAAAGTAATTGCTAGAATCCAGCAAATTTTCTGCAGTAAATGTGTTCTCTTTGTCCTCTAATCTACCAAGCTGCAGACATATAAAACCTGCTGAGTGGCAGATAGCTAATAAAACGTCCACAGAGGTTTATTAACTAAGTCAACAGAGAATATTAAAATAATTAATGAAAAAACACAAATAAATATTTACACAAACTGATTAATCTAATTTATACTTACTACAGTCAGTACTGCACAAAACAAATGATCTCACCCATATCTCATAATTGGCCCAATTAAACAATTAAATTTAAATTAATTTAATTAGTCTATAATGGTACTTGTCAAAATGATGTGTCCAGGTAATTTCTTGCATTTCCCCCATCAATCACACACGTGCCTATAGTAATATAGATAATGGATGATTGCATTTGAAGCAACATTTATGTTTGCCTTGGTTAACTGACTCTCAGTATCTAAAATTCATGTCTCAACTTAAGATTTCTGTAAAGTTATCATCATCATCTACAGACATATGGGATGGAGCACCATGGTTAAAATGAACAGACCCATAAAAGTTGGTTGAGAGTTTGGAACATGCCAAGGCCCGTCTCCTGTCCATCTCGCCTTTGTACAAAGAGATCATCAGCAGAGTTGACAACGACACACCTCCTAAGGTAAGCATACACAAACCTGCAATCACACATCTGTCCAAGTGTGCACTAATACGTGCATTTTCATGCATCAGCTGCTCCATTTCTCGAGCTGAGACACTCTCTGGGTTCACTTTGATGTCCTGAGGGATAATGTAGGAGATGACCACCAATATGATCCCAGTCACCAGAAATGTGACAGCACTTATAAAGCCGTAATCCACAGACCGCTCTGGATCTGCAGTTAAATTGTGCTCAGAAAGCATTGATAGGTCCTCTGGCAGATCACCAAGAGAGGTGTGGTCACAGTTAGTCTCTGGTGCTTGTAGACACCTATGGACATCTTTCATACATTTAATTTGGGGTTTGATCTCTGCATCATGACACACAAGAACCTCCTCATCAGCTTCCCACTGGTGGTGGTGGAGGAGAGACACTGTCCGTCGTGATGATCTGTCTGCTTCTTTGATGTGTCCCTCAGGATCTGTGTCAATTAAGAAGGTCTGTTCATCCGGGCATACCGAATAATAACTTTGCTCATGATGGACTGTCCACTCAGGGTCTCTGCTAACAAGTTGGCCATTTACAGCAGCAGGGAAGAGGACCTTCAGCTCAGCCATTTGATTTACGCTGGTCCTACATCTTTTAGTAAAAAAACATCCACAAATATAAGAAATTCACACACTGTCCATGAAATTCATTAATATCTAGTTATTTGAATTTATTTCTAAGAGCAGTTAAAACATGGATATTTGCCTGGACCAGAACTATGACTATTCATATAAACTGCAAACCTTGCACTTTTCAAGAGACACCACTGTGATTACTAAATAGAACCTGAATACAGTAAAGATGAAAAATTAAATAGGTTAAAAGCGTCTTTGGCTTTTAATTCATTATAGAAAAAACTAGATTGATGGGTAAAAGGTTTACAATGGCAGGTACATCCATTGAAAAGAAAAAAGCGTGTGTGCATATTATGGACAAAATAAGCAATAGTCCTAAATTAGATTGTTTTAGTTTTGTAACACTAAAAAGTGATCTGATATTTATTCTGGTATGATTCAAAAACAATACCAGACACGTTATTCTATTAAAAAAGCTTACACGTTAGTTTTTTCTTCTCCATTATTATCTTATGAAGCTACAACTGATTCCAAACTAAGCTAAAATAGTATTAAGTATTACTAATAAAACGCTTTCATGTGGTATTTATGGTTCGGTATGATTGTAACTGCGTTCTATAAGACTCGAGCTTCAGATCTCGCGCGTCTCGTCTCGTGCTCTTCTCCCATTCGAATTACTAAACAATCAACTCATGAATCAATTCTATAAACAATAAATTATTGCATAAAATCATAGATCTCGTACCTTTTGTTGGTGAGTTCTTCTGCGTTTGTGTCTCGGTGGGTAATGGTGTAATTGAGGAGAAAGAAACGCTGGTCCTCCTCCTCCTCCTCCGCGCGAGCGCCGCTCGGTTTTTTTTCTGTTTCTCTCTCAGCTCGTGCAGAGGCACCAGAAGCTAACCAGCTGTCAACTCGATAAATACTTTAAAATACTCGGTAAAACACCTTGTATATAGCCCTTTTCATTCAGTACTCGACCTGCCAAGCCAATTAAACACTGTTTAGCCGAAAGTATTTGGACCTTGCTTTTAATAAGGGTTTTGACGACTAATTAATTATACCGAACAGCAACCGCCCAGACTCCTCATGCTCCTCATTGCTCAGACTAGATATGTGTGTGTGTGTGTGTGTGTGTGTGTGAGAGAGAGAGAGAGAGAGAGAGAGAGAGAGAGAGAGAGAGAGAGAGA